>APFE031201055.1:16069-76907 GCA_000404065.3 Pinus taeda | reverse complement strand
CTACAGATGGAGCAATATTTCGATCTCCATAATGTGCAAAACACACAAAAGGTACCAATTGCAACTTTATATTTGGAACCAAATCAGTTTGTATGTTATTCGATGGCTTTTCTCTCGTAAACAAATTGTCACTTGGACAATTTTTACAGAAGAAATGATAGCACATTATGAGGATACAAAAAGCAAAATGTTTTTTAGGCAATTGATAAACATCAAACAAAAGTGTTCAATGATGGAGCACATTGAGGACTTTAAAAAATTGAATGTAAGGGTAAAAAATATTCCATAGGAGCATAGGATTGATGTGTTCATAGGGACTTTAAAGGATAACATTCAACATGAGTTTCACCTTTGGGAACTTGACTCATTGGAGAAGGCATCCAGATTGGCAAGAAAAATGGAAAGAAAAATTATGCAACAAGGAAGCCTACCACTCACAACTATAAGGATGGAAGTGTTGTTCCCCCTAGCCTTCCGCAACCTACAAGGTTGACACCCCATAAATTGGAAGAAGAAAGAGCAAAGGGCTTTGTTACAGTTGTGATAGAAAATTCACTAAATGTCATAAGTGTGCTGAGAAGAAATTATTTTACATATATTGTGAAGAGGAGGAAGAAAAGGAACGAGAAATGTCAAAAGAAGAGGATATACGCAAGGAACAAACCCTAGAGAAAGAAGAAATGAATCCAACCATATCTTGTAATTCATTTTTCGGAATTATCACCCCTCAAAATATCAAGATAGAAGGACATATTAAGAAGAGAAAGGTAATAGTGTTGATTGATTCAGGAAGTACCCATAATTTTATTCATTGTAAGATAGCCATAGAATTGAATTACTTCCTATAGCTAGCACCAAAGTGTCAAGTTATGGTTGCAAGTGGAGGAACCATAAATTGCTTTGGAAAGTGCCATATTATCAAGCTATCCATGGGCGAATATGTATTGAATAGCCCAATTCTTTCCATTCCAATGGGTGGTGCTGATGTTGTACTATGAGTTCAATGGCTACAATCCTTGGGTACAATAGCTTTTAATTTTCAAGAACCTTTCATGAAATTTTCTTTGGAAGGAAAGGAAGTTGAATTAATAGGTTTCGCAAGGAAACCATGAAATATAATCAACTCTAATGGAATGACAAAGCATCTAAAGAAATAACAACGAGGTGTAATTGCACAATTATGTTCACTAGAGGTTCCCACATAGCAATCATATATTTATCCACATCTCCAAAAATTCTTGGACAATCATTCCAAGATATTTGAGACTCCCAAAGGTCTCCCACCTATTTTTGATCATGATCATGCTATTCATTTGATTCCAGGAAGTTTTCCTCCAAACATCAGGCCTTACAAATATCCCTATGCCCAAAAGAGTGAAATTAAACATATGGTTGTAGAAATTCTAGAGGTTGTTATAATTCAACCTAGTCAAAGTTCTTTCTCTACTCCAGTAGTATTGGTGCACAAGAAGGATGGATCATGGCTTATATTTCCGGATTATAGGGAGCTCAACAATATCACTATTAAAGTTAAATTTCCCTTTCTTGTCATTTATGAACTATTGGATGAATTGCATAGATAAATTTACTTCACCAAGTTGGATCTTCGCTCAGGATATCATCAAATCAGAATGAAGACTAAAGACATTTCGAAAACAACATTTAGAACTCATGAGGGTCATGATGAATTTTTTGGTCATGCATTTTGGCCTTACCAATGCACCTTCTACATTTCGAGGTTTGATGAATTCCATTTTCAAACCCTTCCTTAGAAAATTCATGTTAGTATATTTTGATGATATACTAATCTATATAAAGTCTTGGAAGCATCATATTCAACATGTTGACAGGGTGCTTAAACTATTGGAGGAGAAACAATTATAGGCAAAAAGCTCCAAATGTTTCTTTGGATTACAAGAGGTGGAATATCTAGGTCATATTGTATCTCATGAAGGTGTTAAGGTAGACCCTAGCAAAATTAAATTAATTAAGGAATGGAAATTCCCCACATCCATAAAGCATATGCGATGATTTCTCGGGTTAACAGGGTATTATCGCAAGTTTGTTAAGAATTATGGGAGAATAGCAGCACCTCTAAGAACATTATTGAAAAAATATGCATTTTTATGGACTCCAGAAGCAACAAAGGCCTTTGAACATCTTAAAGAAGCAATGTGCCAAGCACCAGTCTTAGCTATGCCAGTCTTCACAAAAACCTTTATTGTGGAATGTGATGCCTCAGGAAATGGAATTGGTGGTATTTTAATGCAAGAAGAAAGACCCATTGCTTTCGAAAGTCATCGAATCAAAGGAAAGTATTTACACAAAGCTATTTATGAGAAGGAAATGTTGGCAATAGTACATGCACTTAAGAAATGGCGACCCTACCTAATGGGAAGACTCTTCAAGGTAAAAATGGATCATGATAGTCTTAAATAATTTTTAGAACAAATATTATCTTCAGAAGAGTAGCAAAAATGGGTCACAAAGATGTTGGGTTATGACTTTGAAATCATCTAAAAAAGGGAAGCAAAATGTTGTGGAAGATGCACTCTCAAGAAAGGATGAGGATGTGGAAGCATTGCTTTGTTCCATTTCTAGTATCCAACCAGATTGGATAAACAAAGCAAGGGATGAATGGAAGAATGACGAAGAAGTGTGGTCGGCACTCATTCAAAAGTTACAACAAGATCCCAGTACATCCGATACGTTTAGCTAGAAAAATGATTTGTTAGAGTACAAAGATCACTTATACCTATGTTAGAATTCCGAACTCAAACAAAATATGCTTATGGAATTGCACGCCTCTCCCTTAGGAGGGCACTCAGGGATTTTAAAATCTGACCATAGGGATAAGAAGGATGTTTTTTTGGGATGACCTTAAATCTGATATTCAAAAGTTTGCAGCGGAATGTTTGGTTTTCCAACAAAATAAAGTTGAAACAATTAAGACCCTAGGTCTATTACAACCTTTACCCATTCCAAGTCGACGTTGGGAGGAGGTTTCAATGGATTTTATCATAGGTTTATCCAAGTCCGAGGGAAAGAATGTCATCATGGTGGTAGTTGACAGAATTACCAAGTATGAACACTTTTGTGCATTATCTCACCCATTTAAAGCCAATATAATTTATAGTGCATTTATGGAAACAATTCAAAAGCTACATGGAAACCCAAAGATTGTTGTAAGTGACAGAGATCCCATTTTCAATGGAAATTTTTGGACAAAATTATTTTCTTTTCTTGGTACTCATTTAGCTCATAGCTCATCTTATCATCCTCAATCTGATGGGAAAATGGAGATAGTAAAAAAATGTTTGGAAGGATATCTTCGTTGCTTTGTATCTGATAAATAGACACAATGGGTCAAATGGTCACCTCTGGTTGAATGGCAGTATAACACTTCCTTCCATACTACAGCAAAAATGACCCCATTTATAGCACTTTATGGATATCACCCATCGTCCATCGCATCATATTTAAGAGAAAATTATAAGGTTCAAGCAGTGGAATATCACATTGAGCATCAACAACAAGTTCTCCAACTCTTAAAGGATAACCTAACTTTGGCACATAATAGAATGAAACAATAGGCAGATAAACATCATAGCAAAAGAAGTTTTGATGTAGGTGACTGGGTATTTATATGGCTGCAACCATATAAATAAATGTCCCTCAAGAAAGCTAAGAAGGATAATAAATTATCACCAAAGTATTATGGTTCGTACAAGTTGTTGCAAAAGATTGGTACTATGGCATACAAATTGGAGCTTCCTGTAGCTTTTCGAGTGCACCTAGTTTTCCATGTTTCATGCTTAAAGAAGGTTATTGATGACAAACTCCCAGTTTAAACAATATTGCCAGAACTTGACGAGGAAGGAAAAATCATATTGTAACCTGAAGCAGTCATAGAAACAAGAACTTGAAAGCTATGAAATCGATCAATTTCAGAGTATCTCGTCAAGTGGAAGAACTTACTCACTAAAGATTCCACATGGGAGGATGAGAATTTTATACATAAGCATCTAGAACTACTCAAGCATTTAGGACAACACTTTTATGAAGGAGAGGGGCATGTTAGGTCCCTATAATACTAGTGATTCCTCCATTACTATTGCCATTGTAGCCCTTATTGTTATTGTTGTGCTCCTATTGTCCCCATATTGTTATTATTGTGCCCCATAGAAGCCCACTATTGTTATTGTTGTGGCCTTATATTATTATTTTTATGTCGAATTTGATTACATTGTGATCCCTTAGACTCCTATATATAGAAAGGAGGTTTTGTGATTTGCATCATCCAAGAATTGTTTATTTGTGTAATGTAAATGAGGTTGCCCCTCAAAGAGGCCGATTCTAAATTCATTGATCTATCTTTTCTATCTTTTTGTGAGCTGGTTTCATAACAGTGATTTCTTAGTGTAATGTGTGTCTAAGTTCCTTCACCATAGAGGGAGAGGGTGAGGGTGAGTCTCAAGTCTAAAGGGAATAATCCTGATTTTGTTAGAGACACACAACACAAAAGGACATGTGCAGCTTCCGGTGGAGTATTCCACATGGATGCGGCAGTCACAAACACAAAGTGAACAGATTGCACATACAACACCTAGTGGAATAGTGCACATGAGTGTGGTGGTCATTATAACGAGTTTACAACAATGTATATGTCGATTTTCTGACAGAACAGTCCACACGGGCAAGACAACATTAACAACTGATACAACACATTTCCAACAACATATGCACTAAAACAACTGAAATAGTTCAGTTGCCTTAATACAGGTTAATGCAACATGCCTTACAAGCATCCAAAGAATAGTCTTACAAATGAATACAATACATGTGTGAAAATGTGCTAGTCTGTTAACAGGCTTCAGAATTAAGGGAAAGTTCCAAGACACATATGTAAATCATACATCACTAACCTTGATAGCGGGGTGTTGCAACCACTGTTCGCTCCTTAAAGAAAATACTACAGACTCACAAGGCTATGTGGGAGGAGCCAAGGTGAAAATTCCTTTGCATGTACAAATGAGGTGTATCTATTGTTGTAGCCATTACAACAACACCAAATTGTTTTTGGGCATATTCAAAATTACAGGTCCCCCTTGCTCGCCTAGCCCACTAGGGTTTCGATTAGGTGTTCAAATGATCCCTCTCCTTATTAGCCTTCCTATAAAATCCTGATATCTAGGCCCATTCTAGCGCCCACCTATCGTATGTTACCTCAACTGACCTCATGATCACATTAGGGTTTGGAAGGTTTGTTGCATCTAGGGTGTATTGGGGGTTTCCTGTGACTTAGAGGCTTTTTTTTTCCATACTTTACACTGTAATCAGTGGATGGATTGTGTATGGGTAGGCGAGTCTTCAATATGGATTTCCTTAGGATTGACTAGATTAAGGTTTAGGGAAAACCCTAGATTGTCAAAATAAGGGTTCCCTTCACGCTTTAACCTGCTTCATATACCCCCAGGGGCACATTGTAACTGACATTGCATGAAATCATGGTGAATAATTAAAGGTCATATTCTCCTAGGTTCATGGTTGGTTCCCCATCTCAGCAAGTGCGTTAGGGTTTGTAAGTGTCATGACTTTCCCTTAGCATCTTCGTAACCCTAGGTGCATGTGATTAAGGATCCAACCCTTCTTTGAATTAACCCTCACTCTCCAAAATGTATCTTCACTTCGACGCACTCACATTATAATTGCCTCATCACCCCGGGAACCACATGATGTCAAAATTCCTTGCAATAAGTAGGCTCATTAAAATGCCCAAATTTTGAGTTGGTTTAAAGTTCAGTCATCTCTTACTCTACACATAGAATTTATTTATAATTATATTATCACCCCAACTATCTTAAATCGATTTCTTTCAACGTTATAATGATTTATTCCTTCTCTTTGAAGGAATTTAATTGGCGCTGCTTTCAACGCATATCAAATGAAGAAGGATGAAATTGAACAAATAGGATAAGAGACACCCCATATGGAAGAAAGACCATCTAATAATAATATTGATAGCATGAGGCTTTGTAAAGAAGGGCATTCTACAAGACATTGTGTATTAATGATACGTGGTGTGGCAGATATGTATTACAAATGAGCATAGTTCACACTTTCAAGTTCTCAAAGAGTTCCTATCGAGGGTAATCAAAACCCATACCGTTAGCTATCATAAAAGATAGCAGAAACATCTAAGCAATGTATGGGACATCAATGTAAAGTGTATGGGTAGTATGATTAAAAGTGGAAGCTCAAAACGAAGGTGACCCTTTCAAAAGTTTCATACAAATGGAGTTTAAGCGGATTTTAACGGCTATACATGGTGAAACGATTTGAAGGACATAAGTAAACGATGGGATTAAAATGAAATCCATTCACCTACATTCTTAATTGAATATTGAAGGAGCCGTCGAATGAAAGGTCTTACTCCACGCTAATGATTATAAGATGTCTAACAATTTACGTTATATCCACAACTGTGTTTCCATGGCATGAAATATATGATTGTGGATTCATGCACTGAGTGGCCCTACTTTGGGGAAGGAAGGTCTTCACAAAAATGTGTTCAATAGAGAGGCATTGAGTTGTTAAGGCTTTAGCACCTCTGTGCTTGGAAATGCAAGCAACACATTGGTCATGAATGACACATTGCAGCGATGGGATTGATTGCACGTTGAAGCTCAAATGAAGGAAGTCACTAATACAACGCTTTTGGCTCGTTGGCCAGGCACTAGAAATTTCTAGTATAAACTGCTTGGTGTGCTGTGATTGAAGTGAAGTGCTCATCACTAAAAGGATGCCAACGTGGTGGGAGGAAATATAAAGCCCTCCATGAAAAATCTCATGACATTTGTCTATGTGAGAAACACAAAAATCTTCAACACATGATTTAGAATTTGATCCTGAACCGACCGATGAAACTAAAAAGGGAGGCACAATAATCTATTTACGAAGACCATCACATTGAAGATGAGAAGAAATGTGAGGAACACAGAGCCTAGTTAGATGAGGAAGGCTGGCAAGATTGAAAATTGAATCACACAGAGAACATGAAAGCTTGTTCTCCTGAGAACGTTAAAGTTCCCAAGTTGCAGTGACTCCCTCCAATGTTCTAACAACTGTGGATGCAACCTCTGCTACCTTTGAGAAGTGATACTAACTGCATCCACCACCTGTGATCATTTTATAGGTCAGAAAGTTGCGTTTTAAAGTTTTAGAGACGAGCTGGAAAGTGAGACTTTCCCTCATTGCACCTATGCGAACTCTCCTAGTCGTTGGGTTGCAGAATCGTGCCCAAGAAAGCTAGAAACTAACGCAAATTTCCCTCAATGTGACTATGCGATCTCCCTTAAGGTTGCTAAGTCACGAAATCGTTGTTTGAAAAACCCTACAGTTAGTGTGACTTGTGCTAATGTGCAAACTCATCTCTGCCATCTCCCTAGATCGCCAAGTTGCACTTCAAGAATTCGCACTAAAATATAAAACTGCGACTATGCAACTTCCAAAAAGCCACTTCCCTTTCCACGTCATAGAACCACACTACAAGGTTTTTGACAAGCAGCAGAAAGTTGGGACTCCACTCAAGTGCGAATATATGACTAGTCGCAGAGTCGCCTAGAAGAGCCTCGGAATCAAACCCCAGGATGTGACTTGAACCTAGGTGAAACTAATGCGACCTCCTTTTTCAACATGTCCAATACATAAAAGGGCGCAAGATAACAGGGTGAAATGGGTAGTATACTTGTTACCATGGAATTTCAAGGCATAAAAATTAATTTTGCAATGGCTGCCCATATATTACGACAGTAACGTATCTAAAGGGCCTCCTTCTAGCTCCAATTTGTTGACAGGGAAAAATGTACTACCAACAACTAAGGGGTATCCCCAGTGTGAAGTCCCAATTAGACATCACACCATTTTGGATAGGAGCCCCATCCGATATGTGGGCCTGACCGCCACCATGGATGTTTCTGCCCTTGGTTATTAAATGAGAAGGTGTCAGACTGGGACAAGAATGAAATGCTCAGGCAGTGAAACAAAACCAGCCCAAGATTGAAAAATTGCAGAAAGAGGTACGAACAAGTCTCAACAACAATAAGAAGAGATATACCATGAGAGGGATTAGTGAGCTAAAACCCCACCAGACATAAAAAACAAGAACATGCCAAAAGTCAATTGAAAAGTAGTTCACAATAGGTCAGCGACATGGCAAGGGACAAGTAAACAAAGATTCGAAAGTGAAACATACATGAAACCACTATGTATTAGTCCATAACATATTGTGTATATGAAAGCGCTCATACAAATATGGTGAAGTACCAGACAACTAATACAACCACCATGAGTAAACATGGGAATCAGTGCCAAAGATAAAGAACATCTTATTAATATCGCTACAACTTAAAATACATATCATGTAATTGGTCAATACTCAATAGTGGAACATGGGCTGTTCATACCATTGCCTGATGCCAAAACCCTAGCCCCATTGCAAATTCACTCTACTAGCTGCCAAGAGCTGAGTGGCTCTAGCTCTGAAGCATAAATCAACTATCTATCTTGGCCTCAACTCAAGTGCTAAAGTATCCTACCAATGAGGCATGAGGGCACATTTATAGACGTCAAATGGTCGTTCATCTACCATGAAATTTGACCTTCCCTCATGCCCTTTCAACTACCCTCATGACTCTTGAGCTTACCCACTTCTTCCTCAAGCCAAAATAATTGTTACATTCCCACATCATACCTAACATAACCGTTGAAAAAAGGGTGGGCAGTATTTACATTACGATGAAGGAGAGAGAGGGAAGGACCTAGAGGGTTATTGAAAACCCTAGAATGCTTGTCGCCCATATGTCTCAATGATGTAGATGCTTGGTCCTGGAACCAACATGTTTTATTTTCACTATGGTTCGCTCACATTAATCAATCCTCTAGTGATGCACCTTGGAGTTTATTGAGAGGTTCTTGGAACTTAGAAGGAAGACTTTGGCTTAATGAAAGGAAACCCTAGTTATGCAAGCTATGATGAGAAACCCTAATCCCTTCATGTAGACCAACATTTTGTTCCCTTCCTTCTACTGCATGTGGACTTGGAGGGCCCTCTTGGAATTCCTCAAGTATATCTCCATCTATGGGATTTCTCTCATCCATCTTCTGATGTTGTCTTTCTAACACGGGCATCATATTTTAGGAGCTTGACTGGATCTAGTTTCCATATCGTCATAACCCTAATTTCTCCACATATGTCCATCCTTGCTCTCCTCCTTTAACCTACAAGAAAACAACATGAATCACACACATTTACAGACAAAGAAATACCTTAAAACACAATGAATTGACTGTCAGCAAAACCATTAATTTAGACCCCTGTATAGTCCTTTTTTTGTGACCCAATGTTATCAGAGAGGGTGGATTTATAAGGTCTTTCCACACTTCTTTAATCAATATTTTGTCCATTGGCCCATTATGGAGCGAGTGTTGAATGTATATCCATTGCTTTGCAAAGCCAAGGGAACAATAACTTCTTTGATCGTTTCCCATTCCCAAACTTGCGACGTGATGCAGAGGTCTCCCTTAGTGGTTCTATTGTAGTGTTCAATTGTTGAGTGTTTTCTTGACATTTCTCCTTCCTTTCACACAACAGCTTGAGCAGGTACATGAAGTGAGTTTGCTTATTGGCTCAAACCCTAAGTGTGAAGCTTCTGGAGGAAAACCTCAACTTCCTGCACCAAGGTCACACTATGCTTTCCCATGCCATATGGTTTTATTAGGGAAAGTGGTTTTGTCAAGTATTATGAGGTTACCAATCATCATCCTTCAACTTTGAGACTCATCCTCTACTACTACTAGAGGTGCCCTCTTGCTATTTGGGTTGTTTCTCTGACTTATCATCCATAGAATAGGCATTGAGTGCAGCTTCATGTTTTTGCAATGTCGAAAATCATAGCTCCTAGAAAGACCCATAGGTTTTAGCATATATTCAATGTGCTTGTATTTGAGAATTCGATCATTGGGGCCTCTGGATTAGTGAAATGAACCTCCCCAGCATGCTACTTAGTCCATTCATCATATGTTCAACATGAGAAAATTTTGGGTAACAATAATAACTTCTATTCATGTGTTCGTATCGTCAAACCTTCATGAGTAATAATGTGTTCTTAGATACTATTACTACCGTAATATCTATGCAGCCATTGCAACATTAATTTTTGTGCCTTACAATGCCATGGTAACAACTAGACTACCCATTTTACCTTGTTAGCTTGCACCCTTTTATGTATTGGACATGTTGAAAAAGGAGATCACATTAGTTTCACCCAGGTTGAAGTCGCATCCTGGGGTTTGCTTTTGAGGCTCTTCTAGGCGACTCTATGACTAATCACATAGTCACACGTGAGTGTAGTCACAAATTTCTCTTTCTTGTTAGAGGCCTTGTAGTGTGGCTTTGCGACGTGGCTTTCTAGAAGTTGCATAGTCGAAATTTTATCATGTAGTGAGAAGTCTTAAAGTAAAACTTGGTGATCTAGGGAAATGACAGAGATGAGGTCATGGATTAGCACAAGTTGTACTGACCCTGTTGGGCATGGAATCCACCCAAGTCATGTTTTGGGGCTTAAAGTCCAAGTTTTGACCAAGTGTTTTTTAAAAGCTCTGTGAATTATGGGCATGAAGTGCGAAGTTATAATAGAGTCACAGGGTTGTCCACCCTTTTTTTTGTAATGTAATGTTGGCTTGATAGACCTACCCATGGTCCGCGGACCATGGGATTGTATAAATAGAGTGAGGCTCTAAGTATAGAGCGTAGAGAGAAGGAGCATGATAATTCTAAGAGATTGAGTCAAAGTGTAAAGTGTGTCTTTGGGTCGTAGAGTAGGAAAAGGCTCTGTAGCTGAGTGTGCAAAGGCCTAGTAGTCCACAGTTGAGTGCATGGACCCTACAGCTGAGTGTGTAGGACAGGTCGAGTCTGTAACCATTGGAAGAATTATAAAAGAGAAGTTTACCATATTACTATGTATATTTTCCTGTTTTAATGTATGCTTGGGTTTAAATTTCAAGTGTCCTGTTTATTTGCTACATGAACTCTTATGAAAGTGTTGTATAAATAAATATAGCATAAGACATCCATTTACGCAAAGATAATTGGCTAGGCATAGGAAGATAAGTAAGATCTCAGGTGCGACTTAGGGGAATAGCGCAAAGTGTTGCTCTAGAAGCACAAAATCTCCACAATCCCTGGTTAGGGCTGCACGAAGGCGAGTATATCAGGGAGCGAAGGCCTGGGAAGTGTGCGAAGAAACCAGTGTGAAGGGACTAATAGTTGGACCAGTTCAACCTCTCAGACATCTCAAGGGTGTGGAAACCTAGTTCCAGCACCCCCCCATACTACTTCGGGTGAGACCTCAGTCCGCGTTCCGCGGACTGTTGCCGAAAGGGCCAATAGTACAGGGATTTTTTTGGCTAATTAAATCCTAACCTGGGTTAGGCCCTAACAAGCCAACAAGTGGTTCCGTTGCCAAGACTGGGATTTGCATAGAGATGTCTGATGTCATATCACTGGAATCCGATAAAGAAAGGAATTGCAGATTGGTTGGATAGAAAGATTCACGAATTCGCGGTGCAGGAAAACAGGAATCTGTGAATATTAAAGAAAGAGTGGTTAGACTGCTAATTATACACAGAGATCCACAAAATTTTCTTCGCATCTTTCCCTACTAAGCTATACGAGTGGATTGTGAAGCTAGCAGATAGCCAAGGAAGGTGTAAACTTGACTGACCTATTGTGTGGACTCCAGAACTGGTGCGCAAATTGGTGTTACGGGAATAAGTACCCTAGGGCTTTGGGTTGGAACCACAACAGAGCAAGATAAAACTACAGTAAGAAACACTCATACAACTCAGGAAACATGCTTATATAAACAAATTATGCGATAGCGACCATACCCAAATGTCCTTCGTTTGGGTAGTTCCAGTAGGGTTTAGACCCTCTGCAACTCCTTATGATCTTCAAATCTGCAAGTCAACCTATTGGAACATACATAATAGCATATAGATAAAGCATTTTAATGAAACTAACTTTATATCATATAAGAAAATGATTAGTTACACATCAAAATAACATTCATAGATGAATTACAACAGTATTTGCTGCATAAACAAAGTTAATCTTAGGAACAAGACAACATTTCTTTTTATTGTAGAAATCTATAACAAACACGGAGAGACGTCACCTGAGTCTTCTTCTTCTAGCTCCAAGTGGAACCATCCTCCAGATCCATTCAGTCCCGGTCTTCAACATCCTCCTTCCATAACCAATACCATGATATCTCACGCAAGTGGGAGAATATCAACACTCAAGGAAACAAGGGTTTCAACACAGGGATACTTCAGACTCAGTCAGGGATAATCTCAGTATAATAATTCTATCTCTTCTCTTCCTTAAGGCCTTCCAATAGAAGTCTATTTATACTTCTACCAATTAGTTTTTTAGTTGGGAAATAGTTGGGAAACATTTGGGCCATGGGCAATAGGAGTTAATCAACAGGTAAAACCCGTGAACTCAACCCATAATTAAGGAAATTTAATTTTTTAAGTGTTTTAACACATATACGTGGGTTGGGTATTGACTAACTCGTGTGTACATGCTTTTATCTTAGGGAAAAGTAGCGTATAGGGAGTAAAACATTGTTTTTAAAATATTTGGACCAAGTCTGGAAGGAGGGGTTGCCCTAGGCCATAAACCAAGAATCACAAATACCAAGGGTGGTAAATGGATCTATAACAATTAGAAGCATCAGAGGATAAGATCGCGTGCACAGTTGATCACTGGCTTGATCGAATCATAGGAGGAGTCATCACTGAGTTCGCGGTAGATACTTCAGTAAGCTATAGCGAGGTAGAACGATGCTTCCTTAAAGGGCCGCGAGGTAAGTATCTTAAATCTTTGAACACTTGGATTAAAATGCTACTGTGTGAAAAACGGGTTATGCGAATAAATTTATGTTTGAGGCTACGTGAAGTGGGAGAATCTATAGAAACAAAGGTAGTACAAAACTAGAAACTAGCCCCTTGATTTCACCTCAATGGGGAGGCGAGGAAGAGCTCGTGAAGGTCTCACCAAGAAGTGCGATCAATTTGATAAGGCAGAGGATTCTGTGCATACCACCCCCACCCACACTGCTGCCAGTTTCACAGTCTTCACTCCCATCTTCGCCCATACCACCTCCGCCACCACCGCGAAGCAATATGGTGAGTGCGATAAAGTTGCCATTGTTCAAGGGAGTAGGAAATGAAGATCCTGACCAATTTTTGTTCGTGATAAAAGCTGTATGGGAATCGCAGGGAGTCACGGATGACAATATAAAGAAAGCAATGTTGGTCAGTGCTCTGCAAGATCAAATGTTGACCTGGTACATTCAGCATTGCAATGACAATCCGAATGCGGGGATCAAGGATATCCAAGCTATGCTAAACAAATAATTTAGCACTCCAAAGTCAGAGGTGCAGTCGATCATTGGGTTTAGGGAAATCAGAATGCTACCATGCGATACCCCTTGTGAGTTGGATAAGAGACTGAAGTGCACAATTTGCGAAGCTAACATGACATTGACATATGGACAACACCGCGAATGGTTTGTAGCATCGTTAATGCCGCATCTACGGAACACACTATCACAACATAGGCTAACCACTCAGGTTGAGAACTTGGAGGTCACAATGAGATTGCACGACACCCCGATACAAGATCCCCAACTAGGAATTCAGCAGATTCACGCGTAGTGGGAAAACTTGTGCCTTGAGATGCATAATTTGAAGCAAGATAGGACAACCCGCCCAAAGGTGCGCAATGAGGTATGGTGCGTAAAGTGCAAGGGCCAAGGACATGACAAGGACCACTGCCTAGTGTTCGAGAATTACCTTGCGGGAGGAGGACCAATGCCATTAAGACCGGAGGCACAAGCAGGACCGAGCGCGACACCTACACTATGGTGCACAATTTGTCAGATAGGAGGAAAACATGCTACAGATAACTACCATTTATTGTAGAAGTACACGCATAATTCACAACAATTGTTCTGTAATTTCTATAGATTAGTGGGACATGATGATCGCACTTGTAGAAGTTACGAGCTAATGATGGATTAGACTCCTACCTATAGAGTTTAGGCCAAAATGTGGCCCCTTGATCAGAATGCAGGGATGGCATGAATTGAATTTCAGGGGCACGAACGAGGCCGAGGTGGAGGAGGACCAGGAAGAGGTTGTGGATAGATGATATGTTACAATTGCAGAGGGCTAGGACATTATGCCTACAATTGTACAAATCCAATGCAGCCATCATGTTTGTATTGTACATTGTTTGATCACAAAATAGAGGATTGTCCTACGCTGATAGCACGGTTGCGCGAGAAAGGAGCACTCCAACCTCCCCCAACTCATAACCTGCAAATGATGAGGTCTGAGCCGCGCGAGGAAGACCCTAATGTGAATATTGTGCTCCAAAGTGGAATTACGATAAGAGATGACAAAGGCAAGCAACCTGAAGAAAGTACTTGGGTTCATAAGGTTCCAACGAAGGAACCAGAGTTTGATTTGGAGCACACTAAGAAGACCTTCATGGAAGCCTAGAGGAGCTTCGAGGGTGCCTCCACTTTAGGAAGTAAAGACAGATTGGAGCTTGAAATGGACCCATTGATGCTCACCACGTTCTTGGAAACATGCATGAAGCGGCTGCGCGACATCAAGTCTGTAAATGGGTTGCATGAACTCGTAAATAGATGCGTTGGGACCGCACTAGGAGAACCGTGTGTAGTTGAGAAGCTCGGAAAGCACACGACGCGAACAGGAAGGGAGATGAGATTGACCACACAGATTGGAGAATATGAGATGGACCAAGTGATTTTGGATCTAGGATTAGACGTGAATGTCTTGCCAAAGCAGACATGGGAGCGCATGGGAAGGCCTACACTACAATGGTCTCCTATCCAACTGTGAATGGTGAACCAGCAAAAGATCCTACCTATGGGGAGATTACAGTGAATCACAATAGGTATCGAAGGAGCAAGTGCACTAGCAGATTTCGAAGTGATAGAGATTGTTGATGACAGCAACCCCTACCCCACACTATTAGGAATATATTGGGCCACTAACATGAAAGGGGTGATAAATCTGAAGAAGCGCAAGATGATTTTTGAGAAAAAGTATCTGCGCGTGGTTGTACCTTTAGACTCTGCAGAAGGATCACGCTACATGGAGCCAGTGCGCGACTATGACAATGATGATGTCTTGGAAAACATCTACAAGATAACCACACGAGAGTAAGACTGGGTGAATTCAACCGTGGATGGATGAATCTCATGGGAGCACAAAAGCTCATGCACATCAAATTCGGACGAGGAAATAGAACTATGGCAGAACTGGTTACATGTGCTAACCAAACTGAACTGTAACATGATGACGAGATCGTTGTGTTGTGTATCAATGGAGGTAAGGGAGCTTCCTACGTATGATGGGTTAAGTGAGGTGGATGACTTTGTGAGCCGATTAGAAAGAGAAGTGCCAGAACATCAACGTTTCAAAGTTTTGAAATGGGTACTATGCGCTATGCCCGCAAGGTGGTGGGGTACGCACCAAGGAAGTTTTGAGAACTGGCATGAATGTAGAAGGATGATGCGTATGTGATTTGGGAAGCCTCAGATGCGATTGAAGGACAAGATTGCCAGACGAAATGATCCGCACACCCACTTATCCTGATGGATGCAGGCATATGGTGTGAAACCTGTGCGGATGCACACAAGCTTCACGTTAGGAGACATGGTCATTAAGCTGGTGCAGGCAAGGTAATGGTGCAAATTGCCCCTCTGGTTGGAACCACTGAGTATGGAAAGACCAAGTGTGCAAAAGGTTATCCAGACAAAAGCCTTTAAAAAAGTATGCAAAGCACTGAATATGGTCCACAATTCGAAGCAGACTAACTGGGACCTACATGTACAATGGTTCTATGGGCTTATTGGACCGCGTGCAAGAACCTGATTGCATAGGCACCGTCGAGGCTGGAGTATGAAGAAAACACTATAAGCCTCATAAATCATGAAATGCCTAGTCCGAGCATGACAACACTGATAGATACGACAGTTTGCAGAATCTTGGGAGAAGAAATCCAATAGGGTAATTTTAGGCTCCAAGAACTTGAGAAAGAAAGGGTGCGATTAAGGAAGAAAAGCTCTCTGGTAGAAGCGGAAGTGAACAAGTTGGAGGATGAGATAAAAGAAGATTTCTCGATAAGAAGGCCAGGGTGATAAAACAAGGTGTGTATGATCACGCTGATAAGTTTTAGGACTAGCGCCGTGAATTAATCACTCTGATGCCTTGGCTTAAACCGTATATTACTAAGCGAATCAACCAGGGTGGCGCGCTACAGATGATAAAGTGTGCAACATTGCCAGTAACAATAAAAAGTGGGTATTTTCCAGAAAGAATGATGGATGACTAGATGACACCTATACAAGTGGCATGGCCACCTAAATAGCCGTGGATAGTACAGCCTTAGCGCTCCTAGTAGTTGAAAGGAGGTGTGAGACTATAAACTACTTTGCCCGGGAGCTACGCATAGAAGCAAAGAGTCACATGGTTTGCGACCTCGCTAGGGGGGCTACGTTGCCGCACGGGTTCACCAGAAAGTGACTGTTAAAGTCACTATTCATGATGTGATGCTCGACTTGAGACCAAATGGAGCGGGCGATAAGCATTTAAGACACAATTTATGATCAAGATTTGGGAAAATCTGCCGCCAAGGGAGCATTAATGAACTGTATTTTGGGCGAATGATCGAATTCAAATTCAAAAGGTGCTATAAACTACAAAGGGCTGCCTAGAAAACAACACTTGGTTATTTTTGAATTGAGCAGTTGTATACCTGACGTAGCTTGAGTAGAGCCCCGTTTGACCTGTGTAGAGTGTTGATAGAGCCCCTGAGTACGCGAGTGATAGATTTATGGTTGGACATGATGGCAACATCTGAGGAAGTTATGGAAATCATAGAGATGAATGCCTAAGAGGCCGCACAGGCCTTGACTGTGGTAGATGCCCCTGAAGGCACTAGGATTGTGGCAGAAATCCTTAATCACTGCGCACGCCAATACCAAAGAAGATAAACAGGCGATGGTTCTCGTGCGTGTGTCCCCGCGAAACCTACTGCAAACCAGGTTGACAATGGAGGATAAGGGGAAAGCTGTTAACATAGAAACTGACGAGGAGGAGGAAGACTTGGAGGACCTGATCATCGAAGAAGATGAGGACAAAGGCATGGAGGAGGAAACTAACCCTACGCACCCCCCAACAAAGCTGCCTGCCTATATCCCCCTGTGGAAAGGGAAGGCTAAAGTGCCCAAGGATTTTGACAAGAGAAAGAGCTCTCTCTAGACCCCGCTCTTCCTAGATAACATAATTTTTGAGGGCACGCACCCGGGATAGGTGCCTAGCTTAAAATTTGAAGATTGGGATTTCGCTGACCACGAGAAGTTCCCTCACCTAGAGACTGCACAACTCATGAAGCCTATGTAGAACATCATGGAGGGGGTTACAAAATAAGAGCCACAAAAGTGGTTGTGCGGAGTGGAAAAGGCAGGGCTACTAAACCTGATTTGGGTGCTGCATTTCCACCGTGCCCCAGTAACAATTTTCATCATCAGGCAGCTGCTCTGCCTGGTGCATGGTGGGTGTTTGTGGCTAGAGGAGCCCATCCCCATCACGGAACATATGAGTTATCATATCACTCGGCTGCCATGCAAAGGAGAGGACCCCGCATATATCTCGGAGGGGAAAAGCAGTGACCTGGGCATCGCGGAGGCCATGAAGAAGAAGTATAAACTGGAAAAGAAGAAGCGGGGCTATGCGATAAGAGTGGTGACCCAAATACTGGCTGGTAAGGCTATGTGCATGTACCGTGTGGACGAGGTACTCATGCCAGTGGTAGCACTTGGTGAGCAGTGCATGGAGGGGGTCCAGTTTAACTGGTCCGAGTTCTTCTGCAAGAAATTCTTGGATAATAGCTGCAAAGCACAGGAACAAGGAAAAATGTTCCACTATGCATGGCTTTTACTGTCCATAGTGCTTGTGGCAGTGGAATTACTAGAAGACAGTCAATTCCCCATAATTGATAAGGATCTGCCAAAGGCTGCGAAGTACAGTTTGCTCTGGGGCACAAAGGATGCAAGCTGAATCTGATAGTAAGATATTCTGGGTGTTCATGGAGATGAACCTCGGAATGGGGATCAACCGCAAGCTGTGGTTATCACCCATTGTCTACAACAGCCTGCAAAGTTTTGCAGAGTTTAAAGCGGACCTCCACAACATATACATCAGGGCACGTAAGGACCCAACCAAGAAATGGACAAAGCTACCCTTTGTGGCCACGGATGATGTAATCTTTAATGTATTGGAGACATGGCCACTGGAGTGGCATGCTCCAGACATCGTGACAATGGAGAAGTCTATGGCGTAAAGGAAGAAAGAAGAAGCCAAAATGCGCATGATGTAGTTGGCAGAAAAGAGAAGGAAGGACGCAGTAGTAGCAGAAGTGCAGGAGGAATAGGACGTTGCACAGATAACAGTTGAATAGGAAAAGCCACAACAGTAGTAGTAGCGCAGGAGACAGCTGCGAATGCGTGCGATGGCCAAAATTCGCCTTTGCATGGGCAAGAATTAGAGGAAGAGGAGGGAGGCACAGACCCACAACCCGTGTCAACACAACTGAAGCGCTAGCACCCGACCGAGCAGACAGGCCGTGCAAGAAGGTCAAGGCATTGAAGTTGTCTATTGACCCAATCTCCCTTACCGAGGGTGATCTGCACAACATCAACGAGAAAGTGCATGATGTAACCTCCGAGGCCCTCCAGAATTTTGTGCAGGAGAACCAGATTGTGTTGGGGGCCCTCAAAGCACAGTGGTAGGAGTTGCAGGTGTGCACTCCTCATGTTGGTACCCTTTCGACTAGCCTCGCAGTCGGAACAACTGCAACAGAGCAGATATTATGCGCTCGGGTGATAAATACCATAGTGCTGCTGGAAGGAGCACTGGCGACAACAAATGAGGCCAACAGGCCTATGATTAGCGCGTTGAGCAGTATCAGAATCAACATGGCTGCACTCCCGCAAGAGACATTATACGTTTTGCAAGATGGGATTACTCCAGAGCTGAGGGCGAGGGAGAGTCGCACACTGCAAGTACTAAGCAAGCAAAAAATCAACATGGAATAGTTGAGCTTGCTGCGCGACGAAGTGTTATCATAGAATTGATGGCTGGTACATGTACTGGTGATCCAAAATGGATCCTAGAAACCCTCTAAGTCTTCAAAAATAAAAAACTATCGCAAAAGGATGAACCTTTAAAAATGGCGGAAAACACTATTGGGAGAGAAAAACATGAAGAAAAAGAAAAAAAAGAGCTATCAGTGGCTTAAAAACAATGCACAAGAGCCGTCGGATCTGGCTGATCAATGGTCTAGATTTGATCAGCATATCACAATCAGAGGTGGCAAGCGGAGGCTATCGGAGGCTACAATATGAAAGTTGCGACAACGATTAGCACGAGTCAATGAGGACCGTCGATCTAGCATGCAGATTGACAGCCGAGGTTAACTCACAATATCGCATTGGCAAAATACAAGGGAGCACTTACTAAAGGCTCGGGGACTATGCGATATGTGATTGTGATATATCGCATCGAAGCGATATAAAGGAGTGGGGCCGATACATATGTGACTTGCGATAAAGCCAAACCCAACAAGTCTTATGGGTAAAAATATATATATTTTGAGTTTCGTAAAAATGAATTTTTTTATGTGAAGTCGCATTTTCGTTAAATAAGCAAAAAACAAAGGAAATGCGACTGGAGAAATAAAACGGACCTGAAAGGGTTTATACATGTAGCGATATACATTTTGAGTCCTATAATGAGTGGGATTTTAGGCGGGCCTCCGGAGGTAAGTGGTATTGGGATCCGCCCAAGCCCATATACTGGCCGTCACGTGGCTCAGTGCCGGAGAGAGAAAACCGCCTTTTCGGGTAGGTAAACTCCGTGCGCATAAGCCACCTGAAATCAATAGCAACTGTTGGATCAACGATCACTTGTGATAGTGCTCGAAGTTGGATCCAAAATGATTATAGGGCGGGATTGATAATATTTCAGGTCCGATAAAAGGCGTTTGGGCGGATTTTTACAATGTTTCTTTGTACTTCTCTGTGTAAACAGAGAATGATTGTTTTGGGATTTCTAATGTGTCGATGGTCCCTTTCATTACAAAATAGGTGGCCACCATCCCTAAAGATGTTTAGCAATGATTGTTTAATGCTTAGAGGGGATTTGAGTGGACAGAGGCCAGGAGTGAGAGAGCCCGAAAGGGAAAATGAACAGACAAGTGCTAATTGGCTTAAAATCCGCTGAATGATAGAGACAGGAGCAGGCAGTGCCGAGACAGAGAGAAGACAGAGACATAGAGTGAGAGGGAGGGTCTGTGTACTCAATAAGACTTGAGGGATTCATGAAAACCCCTATTATTTGTTAGTGTTGTGTTGAGACTCAATTTGAGCTCACATTTGTAAAAACTCTGCTCGTGAAGACACAATAGAGAGGTCACCATTGAAAGCTGGACCAGGAGACGTAGCCCCAGGAATTTTGGGTCAACTCTGTGATTATTTGTTGTGTTATGTGTGTATCTATTATGTTTCTATAACTGCTTCATAGTATATATTATTCACAATCTTTTTGATCCATTGCACTAAGTAATATAGGAAAATCCTGCACATGAGTCTGTAATACCTTAATATTAGTCTAAGATCTCATTTTTAGATCAATTGGACAATGCTTGTCAAATCATCCCTGAGCTGACCATCCTAGCAGACACACCAGTAGAAGCGTGCATCCATAGGCTAGCAACAGGGGTGCGCGAGGTGCAAGAGGAAATGACAAAGCTTCAGCTGGAGTCGAACCTTCAGATCGCAGAGCTGTGGTTAAAGGCACAACCGTCCACCCCTCTGGAAGTAAGAGAATAATGAACCAACGCTATTACAGCAGGACTGGATGAGATTGACAGTGTAGTGAGAGATTGCACCAGAATGTTGGATGAGTCATTTGAAGTCCTCACAAATCTGTAGGAGGACCCCAACATCCAGCGCTTAGAGACACAGGCGTGAGAACTACAATAGTAGTATGACAACATGAAAGGAACCGCGCAGATGGTGGCCCTCACTCAGAGGCTTGTGCGAATGCAATAGGCCAAAGCGTTGAAAGAACAGGTGGACGTGGCATGACACAAAGAACCAGTCCTAAAGGCGCACGTTCAGCCTTGGATCGATGAGGCCTTCATCATCACAATGACAATTGAAGGAAAGTTCGCACAGATGCAGGGAACACAGGCACAGATGCAAGGAAGCAATTCTGCCACTGTGGTCTCAGAACAACGCATGCAAGAAATCCAGCAAGCAGCTTCTCAGTGCACCACTGACCTTGCAGCAGTTTGGATAGAGTTGGAGGGACTCTGTGCGAAGATCTCTGTGCCGAAAAAGTGACTCAAGGGTGAGTCACGATGTTTGTATTAGGGGTTTGTTGGGCATGGAATCTCCCCAAGGCATGTTCTGGGGCTTAAAGCCCAAGTTTTGACCAAGTCTTTTATAAAAGATTCGTGAATTATGGGCATAGAGCGCGAAGTTATAATAGAGTCATAGGGTTGTCCACCCTTGTTTTTTTAATGTAATGTCGGCTTGATAGACCTACCCATGGTCCGTGGACCATGGGATTTAATAAATAGAGTGAGGCTCTAAGTGTAGAGCATAGCAAAAAGAAGCATGATAAGTCTAAGAGACTGAGTCAAAGTGTAAAGTGTGTCTTTGGGTCGTAGAGTGGGAGAAGGCTCTACAACTGATTGTGCTAAGGCCTAGTAGTCCATATTTGAGTGCGCGGACCCCTGCAGCTGAGTGCAGAGGACATGTCGAGTTTGTAATCATTGGAAGAATTAATAAAGAGAAGTTTACCATATTACTGTGTATCGTTTCCTGTTTTAATGTATGATTGGGTTTAAATTGCAAGTGTACTGTTTATTTGCTACATGAACTCTTATGAATGTGTTGTATAAATAAATATAACATAAGAGATCCATTTACACGAAGATAATTGACTAGGCGTAGGAAGATAAGTAAGATCTCAGATGCGACTTAAGGGAATAGCACAGAGCGCTGCTCCAGCAACATGGAAGCTCCACAACACTTGGTTAGGGTTGCGCAAAGGCGAGTATATCAGAGCATGAAGGCCTGGGAAGTGTGCAATGCAACCTACGTGAAGGGACTAACAGTTGGACCAGTTCAACCTCTCATACATCTCAAGGGTGCGGAAACCTGGTTCCAACACCCCCCCATACTACTTCAGGTGAGACCTTCATCTGTGTTCTGCGGATTGTTGTCGAAAGGGCCAGTAGTACAGGGATTTTTTTAGCTAATTAACTCCGAACCTGGGTTTGGCCCCAACAAACCAACGGACCCCAGGGTTTTTCAAACAACGATTTCACAACTTATAGACCTTAAGGGAGCTGGAATAATCACATTGAGGGAAATTCACGTCGGTTAGCTTCCTCGGGTGCAATTCTACGACGCAATGAATGGGAGAGTTCGCATAGTCACCATTAGGGCAATTTTATGGTCTAAAATGGGAAAAAGATTAAAAAATAATAAAATAATAAAACTACTTTTGCAACTCATATTTTAAACTTATCTCCCTAAGTTTTTACCCAAATGTTGAGTGGGAGTACTTGTTGGATGCAAAATTTAATTCCTTAACGAAGGAGTGTCGATGTTGCATACTTTCGATGGGCTCTACTACACGAAAAATGAGAAATACATGAAAAAACATGATTGCAATCACGTTTTTCATGTATTTCTCATTTTTCAAGTAATATGGTCCATAGAAAGTATGAAACATGGGTACTCATTGGATAAGGAATCAATTTTTACAACCAACGAGTGTTTCTGCTCGAAATTTGAGTAAACTCATAGGGAGATAAGTTGAAAATATGAGTTGAAAAAATAGTTTTTTCTTTTTTTCCTTCTAAAATTTGATGATGTAATCTATTCTTATTTTATTATTTCCACTATTATCTATAATTTCCTTAGCAGGTCCATTTTAGACCTCAAAATTCCCCTAATGAATGAGGGTAATTCACACTTTCCATCTCGTCTCTAAAGCTCTGAAACACGAATTTCTGACCTATATAATGATCACAGATGGGGGATGCGGTTAGTATCACTTCTCAAAGGTAGCACAGGTCACATCCGCTATTGTCATAGCATTGGAGGGAGTCACTATGAATTGGGAACTTTAACGTTCTTAGGAGAACAAGCTTTTATGTCGTCTATGTGATTCAGTTGTCAATATTTCCAACCTTCCTCATCTAACTGGGATCTGTGTTCCTCATATGTATTCTCAGCTTCCATGTGATGGTCTTCCGAAATAGATTATTGTGCCTCAATGCCTCCATTTTTAGTTTCACCAGTCGGTTCAGGATCAAATTCTAAATCATGTGTTGATGTTTTTTGTGTTTCTCACATAGCCAAATGCCACCATAATTTTCATCGATGGCTTTAGATTTACTCTCACCATGATGGCGTCCTTTTAATGATAAGCACTTCAATTTAATCATAGCACAATGAGTGGTTTATACTATAAATTTGCAAAGTTTGGACAACGAGCTAGAAGCGTTGCATTAGTGACTTCCTTCATTTGAGCTTCGGCGTGCAAACAGTCCCATCGTTGCAATGTGTCATTCATGACCAACATGTTGCTTGCATTTTTGAGAAAAGAGGTGCCCAAGCCTTAACAACTCAATGCATTTCTATTGAACACATTGTTGTGAAGACCTTCCTTCCCCAAACTAGGGCCACTCAGTGCATGAATCCACCGTCATATGTTGCCTGCCATAGAAACGCAGTTGTAGATATAACATAGATTGTTAGACTTCTTAAAATCACTAGCGTGGAGTAAGACCTTTCATTCGATGATTCATTCAATATTCAATTAAGCACGTAGGTGAATGGATTTAATTTTAAGCCCATTGTTGGCTAATGGCCTTCAAATTGTTTCACCATGTATAGCCATTAAAATCCACTTAAACTCCATTTGTGTGAAACTTTTACAAGGGCCGCCTTCATTTTGAGCTTCAACTTTAAAGCTTACTACCCATACCATTTATCATTGATGTCCCATGCATCCCTTAGATGTGCGTGCTATCTTTTTTATGGTATCTAACCATATGGTTTTTGATTACCCTCAACAAGAACTCTTTTAGAACTTGAAAACGTGAACTATGCTTATTTTTAATACATACCCGCCATGCCACGTATCATTAATACACCATGTCTTGTAGAACGTCCTTCTTTACAAAGTCTAATGCTATCAATATTATTATTGGATGGTGTTTCTTCCATACGGGGTGTCTCTCATCCTATTTGTTCAATTTCATCCTTCTTCATTTGATATGCACCGAAAGCAGCTCCAATTAAATTCCTGCAAAGAGAAGGACTAAATAATTAAAACACTGAAAGCAATCGATTTAATACGGTTTGGGTGATAATATAATTATAAATCAATTTTATGTGTAGAGTGAGAGATGATTGAACTTTAAACCAACTCAACATTTGGGAATTTTAATAAGCCTACTTATTGCAAGGTATTTCAACATCATGTGCTACCTGGGGTGATGAGGCATTTATAATGTGAGTGCCTCGACGTGAAGATACATTCTGGAGAGTGAGGGTTAATTCAAAGCAGGGTTGTATCATTAATCACATGCACCTAGGGTTACAAATATGCTAAGGGAAAGTCATGACACTTACAAACCCTAACGTGCTTGCTGAGATGGAGAACCAACCATGAACCTAGGAGAATATGACCCACAATGATTCACCATGATGTCATGCAATGTCGATTACAATGCGCCTCTGGGGGTACATGAAGCAGGTTAAAGCATGAAGGGAACCATTATTTTGATAATCTAGGGTTTCCCGTAAACCTTAATCTGGTCAATCCTAAGGAAAGCCATATTGAATGCTCGCCTGCCCATACACAATTCATCCACCGATTGTGGTGTAAATTATGGAAACAAAAGCATCTAAGTCATGGGAAACCTGCAATACACCCTATATGCAACAAACCTTCCAAACGTTAATTTGATCATGAAGTCAGTTGAGGTAGCATATGATAGGCAAGTGCTAGAATGGGCCCAAACATCAGGATTTGATAGGAGGGGTAATGAAGAGAGGGATCATTTAAACACCTGATCGAAACCCTAATGGGCTAGGTGAGAAGAGGGGGACCGGAAATTTCAGATATGCTCAACAAAATTTGGGTGCTGTTGTAGTGGCTACAACAATAGCTAAGGGTGAACTTGACCCTTGTGACTCTTCGACTTCCCTCATGACTGTTTGAATTACATGAATCTTTGACTAACATGAATCTTCAACTTTGTAAGTGGGTCTCTTGGACTTCCAAGTTACATTATATTGATTATAGTAGTATGGACCACAATAGTGATGTGGTCGAGACAACTCATGACATGACTTGACATGACAGTGCTGGTATGTTCATGCTGATGGTGGTGTCCATGTCAAGTTGCAGTGCTGCTGAATGATGAGTGTGCTCTTGGTGTATCATAACTTCACCTCCACATGTCAAGGTTTGCATAGTTTTCGATGGTCTTGGAGTTTGCTTAATGTTGCATGTGCATGTATCCCCTTCGCTGGTACTTGGCATGCTTCATGTGTTCATCTATTCGTGAACAAGTCTCCTAGCATGCGCTCCTTGTTCATCCTGTTCATCTTCGATGTATAATCCATGTACCTGTATCTGTAGTCACTCACGACGAGACAACATCAAATATAGAAATATCCTAGTCTACCATGATGCATCATCTTTGTCTTTCGGGTGTAGGTGACTAGGAGAGGGAACAAGGTTTTGAAACTACACAATGCATATTTAAGGCCAGGATGCGGTGCTTTGGGGCATTGTTAATAAAAATTGCACAGAGGTCACTGAGAGGCTGGGTTGAGTAGTCTAGGACAACAGTGACATTCTACGTGATCTACCACATTTGGGAGGAAAAACTGTGTAATTTTTCTGGGGAAGGCAGTGTGGGCAACAAAGGACATTGGTAGTGAAAACTGCACAGATTTTCAGGGGAGGTTGGGAGTGGGCTGCGGGAGCTTATTGGCCAAAACTGCATAGAAATGGGAGGTAGTCATGCAGAACATGTCTGCGCAATTTCCAGGCTGAGCGGGGTGTTAGGCACTATTTCTTACAAGCTTAACGACCTCCTGAGTCAACAAACTACAAAACTATCAACTAAATAACTTAAGATAGCCTGCCTTGATCAGGTATTTTTGTCTACAATATAAAGTTATTTTGTCACTACACTCAACCAAGTACTTTGAGCAGGATGGCTGGTTAGATCATATTTCAGCACATTTGACCATGATGTTATAAACTTTCTTTTGTTCGCTTGTGTGCTTGAATCACATATAAGTTATCTAAACATGTTGAGATATTCACCCATGTGACATTTTTTTTTGTAATTTTAGAGGCTTCGCACTTATCAAGAGTATAATGATAAGGAGGGTATGATGAAACAATCGTTGGTAATTAGTATCCCAAGATACTATAAACACTATATTTTACCATGTAAGTCTGAAGGTTCATTTGCACTTGACATGTCTATTATGGAAGTGTAAGTCAAAACAAATTTGATTTGATCATTGTTTGTTGATATGTTCTTAAGGCAAGCCCACTAAGTGGAAACTTTTATGGTTATGCAGAGAAAGTGCCTAGAATAGGACAAGAAAATGCATGGGAAAAACCCCAACCAGTACCTCCTGGTATGTCCATTTTACCAATACATAAAATTTGTTTTCCTGGTTTTAGCCTGGAAGAGTTTGTTGTACCATATATGGATGGATTTTTATAATAGACTAAGAAGTCATGCTTCTGCATAATGATTATTTCCTATTTATATATACAAATGTAATTTTGTGATGGTTGCTGACACATATGACCTCGTGTTTCCAAGTACAAATGTGAATAGAAGTCTTTCATGGCATTTGACAGTAGAAGCTCAGACTGCATTCTATGGAAATTTTAATATTCCAAATAGGTATTACCATTTAATCTTATGATCTATGGTACATAATAGAATTATAATGTAAGTGGATTCATCATTCGATAGATGACTATCAATGATCGCTTTAAGGGCACAACAATACTAACAATTGAGAAAACAATATTATTCTGTTTTACAATTACCAATGGTTCCACTTATCTGTGAATGATTAACATCAAGAATGATCGGTGACTTTTCTCTTTGATTTCATTTTCATCCTATGTCATGCAAAGTCTTATACATAATTTTTGGCAGCTTTGAGTTCTACTCAACATCTTCTACTGTAGCATCAAAAACAATTTTCTTCCCAGGCCTATGCTCTAAGAGCATTTATATTTATTTAGATGTCAGAAAATTATACTATTAAAGGCAAGAGTAGTGGCTTTGTTTGCAGCGTAGAGGCTTGATTTTGGTTTGTGATTCAATGTAGTTATTTGCATATAAAATTATGTTTTACCCTTTAACCTTCCTCTTGAGATCATTTGTGATTTATAGTTTTATTTTTCACTGAATGAACACTTGTATTGGGTGGCTACAAAAGCTGAAGTTTCCATCCATCATTTTTTGGTCCATAATCTCGTGTCTAGTTAGTGCTTGGGACTCCTGGTTCTACTACTCCCAATTCGTTTGGTGCTGGATGGCGGGGAAGCTCAAGAGCTCTGAAAAAAACAATGCAGTTTGTACTATATTGTTCTAATTTTGCCAGTGATCATTCAAAGAAACCAAAGGAAATGAATTCTTGTTTGCCTTTTTAGTGCTTGGATATAGGTATACCAACTATGGTGACAATAGTAAGAGTTAAAACATAGATTTTGAAGGCTCTTCCTTTTTTATCTACAAGAATATTATTATACTAGTATGTGTGATGAACTTTATATGCCTTTTACATAATTATGCATGTTGACCATGACCGTCTCCTTGACATAAGAAATGTGATATCTTAGTTTCAGTCCTGCTGGGAATTCTTCAAATATGGATTCTTAGTGTTTTGCTTTTATAACACTTCATTGAGTTATGATTATCTCATCATTGGTTTGATGTATCTTAAAATCTATAGTCATGAGACTTTTTTTAGATTACTTGAATGGTTAGGCCAAAGCATGTAAAGAGCTATGCTCTTAGCTTTTGAAAACTTAGACCATGATACCAGATTTATGCCACTTTGCCTTCTATCATGTAGTTTTGATCAACATAACTCAATATGAATGCTCAAAGCACATTTCAAGATCAAGACTTATATTTGTTTTCAATTGAATAAGATCAAGATTCATTCCATTGGGTGTGCCAATTTACAATATTAGAATTTCCTAGGTTTCCAACAATGCCATACAATGCAACTATTTGTAAATATTCAATGAAGGTCACAAAATACACTATTGGCTGCTATATTTAAATACATTAATGACCTTCCAAATGAAATGGATACTTTGATGAAATTTATTCCAATGTTCACTATTCATCTTAGAAACATGCAACTCCTTCAAATAAGGTTATATTCTTAGCAAAATATTGGGGTGGTATAAAAGTATAAATATGTATACCCATCTCTAATAAAGAATTAGGACTTGTTTTTATAGATTAATGTTCACCTATTCCACCAAAATCCATCTTTTTTCCTGAAGGCTTCATATTTTGTTAGTCCTAATGGTTGTTGAATAACATATTGTTCTCAGTGCGACCATGGTGCTTATGTATGGCCATGGGATCGCCTAATTAATTATGATTGTAAGCATATGGCTTCAGCTTGAATTCCGACGTCACTTCAACAAATATTTTTACTAGCTCTGGTATCTTGTCAGATTCCTAATATTTAAAATAATTTCTCCAAAGAGGATACAATATTGAAATTGTAGTGTATTTTATGGTATATCTGACCTTAATACAATGCCAAAAAGTAGATAACTGTATTGCATGAATCATCTTTTTCAAATTTTTCTAGAAACTCATTTTCTAAATGAGAAAAACAAATATGTACTGGCCAATGGAATCTTTTTCTTATGCTTGTATTGAATGGTTGGGATATTGATTTACTTGAATGTCCTTGTTATTGCTTCAAAGTAATGCATTTAAAGGGGATGAAATTTTGTTGACGTCATGTTGATGCCTCGAAAATCGTCGCATCAACATCAGGGAAAACCACCCGATTCGGACCTTAAAGGCAGCTCCTTTTCCGTTTGGTGTGGTGGTTCCGATTGGATATAATGGAACCAATTTCCCAATGGTTGGTAAATAGGATGGATAAGTGGTTGATTTTCTATTATCTAACGATAATGAATGGATGATTTGCTCTATAATGCAAAAATAATAAACAACTATCTATCCTGGGGAATTTCCAATTTAGTGTAACTTTTGATGATCTTTATTTAAAAATAGGCATATAGATGACTCCATTGATAAACAAAGATATTCATTCGCATGATAATTACTTTGTTCAAATAGTTGAACAAAGTAATCATTTAAAACAATATTACACTATTCTTCATATATCATTGACATAAATATGATTGAAAGAATAACACTCTTTAAACATTCAATAGTGATAAATATAAAGACTACTGTTAAAACACATACATATATCCAATGATAGCAAGATTAAATAAATGTCGATTCATATAAAAGAATGGAGCAAAGACATAGATAATAGTACCATATGTAATTTGGATGCCTCCCGATATCAATCGCATTCAGATTTTGTCTTCTAGCTTAGAAATACTTTGACAGAAAGCAATAGTGCATATCTCATCAAAGCATTCTTCATTAAAATTCATAATATAGGCCTAGTCTTCATAAAAAAATATATCGGAAGCACAATAGTGTGACTTCCTAATCCAAGTTTTATACAAAAATTTAGGACCCTTTCTAAATACATGAAAGGGTCTATAAATACTATCTAAGCTAACTAATTATGAAATAAAAATGCTATTAGGTGGTATAACCAAATCATGAAGATCTCCTTGAAATAGGTTTGTTGCAGTCGGTAGCATGATTCACTGTTTTGGCTGATCATACCATGGCTTGAGCTAGCAGATAGCAAGCATTGGTTGCAATTCTGGAGGGTGACTCAGGGGAGAATGCAGTTGGGCTAAATATGTAGCATCATGAATTTCAGGAATCATGTAACTAGGAAGAACCAAAAGGTATCCTAAGTTAAACTTTGGATGCTGACGATTAATCTTTCCTTCTTTTCCAATTCTTGATTGCATGTCTGTTCTAATGCTTTGGCCGACGAAAATTTACCTGGAGTGCGCTGTGAAATCAAATTAGACAGATAAAGAGTATCATTAATTAACTCAATCAAATTATTGGTTGCTGATTTGCATCTTGAGGTTTCCCTTTCTGCTTTCATCAATTGTGACTGCCATTCTAGAAAAAGAATCTCCTTGTGTGATTCTAGAATTTTAGGCAGATTCGCAGCTTGCCTTTCATTGGTTTCTTGCCAAGCAAGAAAGTTGGTTAAAGTTTCATCGGCCTGTTCCAAATTCTGCCTAGCATCAACTGATTTGTCAATCATTGATGAAGCAATTTCACAGAGGGGCTAAGCAAGGGAAATATTATGGCATGGTAAATTTAGCTACTTAATCAATGCTTTATTAATCTGGAGAGCCTCGGACCTGAACTTTGCTAGTTGAGGAAAAATCTTGAACTTCTCTACCTGTTGTGATAATTGAGCGATTTTCTCATCTTTTGTTTTATTAATTTGTTCATTCATTGTCTTCAACTTGGCCAATGCTGTGGATAATTCCTTTTGTTTCTGCACTGCACTTTGGTCTATCCTCTGCTTCTCCTTAAGCAATTTCTCATTTAGTTGGTTTACTTGTTGTTGTGCTACTAACTGCTGTTCCAATTGATCTATTCTTTGTTGTTTTTCGGATACCTGTGCTTCTAATGAAACAATTGTCTGATCTTTTTCCTTGAGTAAATTGCTCACTTCTTATGCTTTATCCATAGTTGTTGCCGAATAAGCCCAGCATATTGAAAGAGTTTTGTGAGGTCTTCGGAGGGATTGAATTCTTCTTTCCATACCACATTAGCCATCTCTGTTTGTGCAGGTAAAAGGGAAGATTGATCAATCCTTCTCTTTTTCCTTTGTCTTTTTACTAAAGCCCTATGCTTAGGATTGTAAAAGACATATAATGGTGGTATTTCTTCTATCTGCAAAACAATTTCATCCGATGGATCCATAGGAATTATCTCTACATCTTTGCTGGTGGGTAGGTCACTGGTTCCTTCAATTGGAACCGTACTTGTTGCTGTCTTGTGACCAATTGTCACTTCAGGTGTACTAAAACCTTGTGAATTCTCAGGATTGCTTATAATGGAATTGAACTGTTGCCATTCTTTAAGGAGCTTGGGATAAATCTGAGTATCTATATCCATGTGTTCACTTCCTTTCTCCTGTTCTTTCTGTTCTGTCTCTTTCCTTTTCTTAGGAATTTTTTCTATAGCTGGGGACTTGTCATCAGTTTGCTATTCAGGCTCGCTTGACTGGATTGCTGGGGTGGTAGCTAATAAGTCCAGAGGCAGAGTTTGCAACCTCTTTTCTCTGAGACTATTGAATACTTCTAGCCCTTCATCTGTATACCTGATCCTAGCCAATGTTTTTACTTGAAATAATGATTCTGCTGAGGAAAACAGGTCATCAAATTCATCCTTTTCGTGATCAAACTATGGAAGCTTGGCTTGTTCAAGAACATTATAGGCAACATTTCTAGGATCATATTGTCTGTTGGGGATGGTTGCAAGATTAAGCATTTGTATTTTTTCTTCCTCCTTTTCTGCGTGTTTGTAATCATGTAGGGTGTAGACACTGCATCTTAGAGGAAATGTAGGCCATACCTGTTTCTTAGAGTTTCTAAGAGTTTTGGATGTCCCTTCTGTTGTTATTTGGTAGGCCAATTCCCAAGCTAACAGCTTGTCGGGCACATACAGAGGAAGGAAATGGGGTTTTGTAAGGCTACCAAAAAGCCTTACATAAGTGAACTTGTCTTCTCCGAACCAATTACCAACTGCAGTCAAGTCTATCTCTGCTTCCTCGGAAATCCTAGGGGTAGGTTTATCAAAAATAGCATAGTAGATAGGAAACATAAAACCATTTCAGATTTTGTACAAATGATCTTTGTAGTGGGCTTTCCATAACACCTGATGATAAATATGGATTGGCTTGGGATCCTGGGGAGTCCATCTCCATCCAAGTACTGGATATTCAGAGTTAAAACAGAGAGTATCCATAGTATAAGCACTATAATAAAAAGGGGGAATGGTCATGGTAGTTTTGTGTGAATTTGATCTGAATTCAAGAATTACTATGGTTAATTTGTCAGACAATATGTTTGCCCAATCCATCACATAACTATTGACTGCTGCTTCCATTAAAGGGACCATTTCAATGGTGAATTTAGAAGAATCATGTATCCCCCACGTTCTATACATCATAGCCCCGACATAACAGTAAGGAGAAGCCAATGAGTCCACCGAGTACTTACCTGATGATTAGTGTTTGTGCTTCTCGGGATTATGTCTCCACTGCTTAATTGGGGCCGATTCTGTCTCATTTTCATTCGCAAATTTTTCCAAAAAGGCTTTGTTGTACCACTTTTCAGGTTCATGCAAGTGATACATTTTCCTTGGATCATCAGGCTGGAACGAGCCAAAAATCCTTCCATCAATTGTGCAAAATGTTTTGTTTGAAACTAGAATTTCCTCTACCACCCATCTCACTACGTTAGTATATGGAAGAATCTTTTCTCATGCTGCTATTCTGTGTAAATATGAACAAGCTAAATATTTGAGGGATGCTTCCGATTTGTTAGTTGAGTCAGCTATAGCTTCTTCCAATACTTATTCAGGCTCCTCTGCTTCAATTAAATTATAAATGCTCTCCCAACTAGTATTTCCAAGGTCGAGGCATGTATTTCTGAGATTAACCCTTTTTTGCTTGGCCCTGGATCCTTGGCTGGCTGCACTATTGCTGTAGGAGCTGCAGCTGCAAATTTCTTTGATTTCTTCCCCATTTGTTTCAAATTTCTTATTTGAGTGGAGTTTTGCACAAACTATGAGAAAAATGTGATACAAAGAAATGCTTCTATAGACCAGTATGAAAGAATTACGCCAATCAGTAGGTGATAATGGATTATAGTGAAATTGCCGCGGATAAAATCTACAGAAAAATCTTCCTTTAACTGCTTCATTGATTGGTCGTTTAACCTATCAATCATGGTAAAGGAGGCTTTAAATGTACATAACGTCGTTTATATGCCAAATGATTCATTGAAGCATGGCTTAGATTTCTTTAATGGATAATCAGAGGTAAATCGCGAATTGGCGATTGGTAATGTGAAAGGAAAGGCTTTAATATTCATTTTAAATATCTCCGATCGCCGAAAGGTGATATAATGCATGGAGACCTTTTAAATATGTTTTCGAACTATGCACCTCATTGAATGCATCACAATTGGGGAATGGATTCGGGTTTTATTACCATGTCAATGTGATTTCGCCGATCGCCGATTGCGATACACCTTATCGCATCGGAGGATTCGAGTATGCCTTTAAATCATGTGTTGACTGTTATTGCCGATTGCCGATGACGATAGCTTTATCGCATCAGAGAAATTAAGGGGTGGGATTTGTTACATTGTGTTGTGTCATTTGACTTTTCCCGATATCCGATTGCGATATGATTTTCGGATCAGAGAGAATGGATGTATCGTTATGCATGCTTCCTTTTTTATTGTGATATGTGATCTTCTGATCGCTTTATTGCAATACCAAAGACCCACTTCATTTCTATTCAAAAGGATTTTAAAATTTTCATTTAGCGTAACTCTTTTGATAAGGGTTTCTCTTATGATGGGTTAAGACCAATTTATTCACACATCTAAGTTTACTCTAAAAGGGACCCATTTCATATTATGATTTTGTATAAAAATTTTATGAAATGGGGGGTTGTTGTATAGCACAACATGTCATTAATAATCCATGGCATCAACGAGAGAAGATAATATAAGATAAGCTTTTTATTTTCCAACGAATGATCATTAAATGGTCAATGGGATTGCTAAGTAATCTAAGTCAATATGAAGCGGGAGTATAAGGGCCACATCTATAAAGAAAGATAAAAGAAAATATAATTTAAGATCTAAGATCTAAAGCCTAAGCGTATAAAACTGTAATGATGATATAGGAATCATATTGCTATTTAGAATATGTAATCCTAAGACTAAGAAGAGAAATATCATGTGTGAGAAAACTCAAGAGGGCACCTCAACACATCGTGGTGCTACCGCTATCTCTTGCAAATAGGAGGACAAAATGTCTTATGCTGGAATTAAAATCTCGATATTTGTCTTAACTTTTGAAGTTGAAGAAAGGAAGCTCTTGATAGCTGTTTGACCAAATGAACTGTGCCATGGTATGTATTTCTCCCTAGATGCAACCCCTTGTAGAATTTTGTAGCTATGGTCAATCTTCATAATTAATATTTTAGCCCTTTGAAATATATAATGGAAAAGGAAAGACATATTCTTCATGTCATTTTATTGTTAGCCCTTGAAATGATTAATATAATACATGTAAATTCCCCTAGTTATTCAAAATGCTTTGTTGTAAGTACAACTCAAAAAATATAGTGGAGAAGAGATTTACGATATCAAGTTTCGAGGGGAAGCAGAGGTGGTTTCTAGTGATGATCAATTCAGTGATGATTTTAATTCACTTGGTTGGAAATGCATTCCTATGAGACATTTATGTTATATTTTCTTATTGTCCCATATTAAGGTTTCATGTTTTTCCATAGCACAAGATGAAAAACTCCTTGAATAACTTGCTTTATATGTGTATGGATATGCGGGCCTAGTAGTAGTCCACTTCAACACAATATCAAATGAACAATGCAAGAAGATTTCTCCCTTTTTCGATAAGCTATGTGGAAGATACCATTTTGTTGACTTCTTGAAGGTACCCATAGGCATAAGAATCCGATAAGGACTAACATAAGTGACCGATGATGACTGATGCTAAATTTTTGTAGATATGTTACAAGAATTGAAGCTTATGACTATTGCGAAGTTCATTTGAGATTCACTGGAGGTTCACTTAGAGTACTAGAGTGCAGTTTGCTCATATAGGTAGGATGTTGTTAAAGAGCACGTTTTGCATTGGACTTGTCTGAAGGTTCATGTACGGGTTTGTGTAAGAGTTCGTATAACATATTCACCATTTTATAACTCTGTAAGCTTCATTCTCCATCGGAGGAAGCCTCTGCGGCCAACATGGTCAAATCGGTGTTAGAGCCAGTAACTTCTGGTTCACGAGGTAATATTATAAACTCTTATTTATCTAAAATGGAAGTTGGAAGAATATCTGTTTCTTTTCGGGAAATTCAAGACCAAGAACAAAGTTCCAGTAATATAGATATTGCAAATCTCTTTGATAAAGCTTCATCTTCTATAATAAATTATGCCGAGATAGAAATAGTTGAAAACTAGCCTCCTTCATGATGGAAACTCCCGTCAATTAGTCCATTAGATGTATATGCATACCTTTCTATTTTCATCTCAAAGCAGTTACCCATGTTTCTGTAAAAGAATGTGCCAGTTAGGTCCAAGAGAATGCTAAAACTATACAGACTATTATGCTATTAGACCGCAAAGAATTAAAAACAGAAGCTAAGAAGCATAATACTTCCTATCTGCATCTTGGTTGCATCTGGGCGGGAATTTATGCCTTAACCCACAGAGGGTTGAAGAGTTTTGTCTTAGATACTATTCGAGACTTGACTCATAATAAATATACTGATCCTATTCTTGGAGGGATTGTTTCACCTTTGTCAAACAAACCTACTTGGTTTGATTGCTATCCTAATTTATCTATTTATGTGTATGATGAACACATTAAAGACATACTTCAGTAGAAAATAAAATTTTTTGGCTATGATATGCAGAGAAAAAGAACAAATATTTCCATCCACACCAGAGGTTTTTTTTGCCATACTAACACCCTCTATCCTGTAGTCTTGGATTCTCCCAGCCAAGGGTCAAAATCAAGTGTGGTCATTCTTACAGATGCTCATAATAAGAAGTTTGAACACCAAACAATAAAATGGGAAGAGCTAAGTTTTCCTGAGAGTTAGGAGATAGATATTCCTAGAACACCTAAAATATAAAACAATACTTCTGCACAAATCAGAGAAGATTATGCTTCTGCAGTTCTATCTTTTCCCCGCACATTTACTATTCCTAGAAGACATATAGAGCAAGCAGTAATAGATTACAAAAGATATAAACCCATTCTAGTTGAAGCATCTACCTCATCATCTTCCATATGTACAAACTGTTTCCATGTTGAATAATTTGAACTGGATCAAGTTTAAAATTTTTCTGAACTAGAAGTTAAATTCCTTGCTTTCCAATCTCTAGTTAACCTACAAAGCCTTGTATTTTTGACCATCCATAAAAATCATAATCCAAGAACTAGAGAAGATCCTTCTACTCTTTTAAACAATTCTTGTTCAAATCCTAAATGCAACGATATCTCATTCCCTCATGATGAATTCCTTGTCATCCATGACCTCCCATCCTTAGAAAACGAAGATCCAAGGCTCACTGAGATGTTTAGTAAAATGTGACCTGTTGGTATGACAAAGTATGGACTTGGTTATCTTAAGCAGATGGAATCACTTATCCCTTGTTTTCGATTTAAAATTTTCCTCCCAAATGACTGTAAAAAGCCATCCAAACCTAAAATGAGTAAATTCGTTTCTCTTATGGAAGGATGTCGAAAACACAAGATTAATGCAACCTGGATGAAAAGAATGTTGAATTGGGATCTCTTTTCACATCCAGATTCCAATGAATTTAATTTAACAACATCCATGGAAGAAATACTTAATCTTTCATTGGCATGGAAGAAATAATTAATCTTTCATTGGCATGGAAAGAATACATGAATCTTACAAATTCTTGGATTTATTTCTATGAATGAAAGAAGCAACAGACCAATACAAAAATACAAATGCTTTATGGAGAAAGTTCTACAAAGCACCAATGGACAACCTCATATGGTTCAAAGATCGAATCTCCGTTAGTCTTTCCACCATATAAAAGCATTGTGTTGGGAGAAAAGTAAAATATTTCCAAAGACACCCCTTTAGTTTTGAAAGATGACTCCATCATAGGCACAGATGGCAGAATTCAAAAAGTTAGTGAGCAGTTAAATTGGACAAATACTACTCTCAAAGGTATCTCTGTACATTCCTAAAATCATTTTTCATAGAAGGAGCAAATTGAATCTCTAGAAGTCTCTGTGAATACTGTGAACAAAAATTTGAATGAACTTTAATTCTCTATTTCCACTCTTGAAGGTTTTTTTCGAGAAAGCACTAGAGACATAACATCCTTGTCTGATCAACTCAAATGTCAGTATGATGATATTGAAAAATGAGTCAGTCTAGGTCTACATCAGACTCATGAAGAAATCAAAGATTTGATTTCCAAATTTTAAAGATTATCCCTTTCTTCCAAAGACAAAGATATTCCCTGATCTATGCTTTTCTGGAAACCTACCTCTATATAACAAAAATCTACTATTGAGTTTACTCATTTGTTTCCCAAAGAAACTCCCACCAAACCTGAAGCATTCCCTGGATCTCATCTGTTACCATTTTATGAACCTCTGCCAAGCTAGTTCACCAGATATCTCGCCCCTGATCTCAGTGGCAAGGATGTATGCCTGAATTCTAAACATTCCAACTAGACTCCGATGGAGAATGGAATGTTGACAATCTCAACTCTGGCGAAATCAGATAGATAATTGACCAAATGTTTACTTAATATAAAATCATGTGTATGAAGGGAAAAATTGAAATAGAAGCATGTAAAACATTGATTCAAGGCTTTATTGGCACTCTTTAGTGGTGGTGGGAAGTAGAGCCTTCTCCCACAACTTTAGAAAAAATGGCAGAAGAATTTGTAAAAGATGAAGCAGGAGATACTGTATTTCATGAAGATGGAAGTGCTCAGAGAAACATGATTGGTGCTCTCACATCAATGATTCTTGAACATTGGTGTGGTTCTAAAGTTGAGACATCATATAAACATCCCTAGATTCCTATGAATCTAAAGTGAAAAAAAATGTCTCAGTATGAAGATTTCCATAAAGATTGGGTGCATCAGATTTACGAAGTCAAGGACAGTAAGAATCTCTTATGGAAACAGGTATACCTTGCTGCTTTGCCCTCCAAATTTGTTGATTATTTAAGAATCCAATAATTTTTCCTGCAACCATATGAATCCTATACATGGGGTGAGATCTGTTTTATTATAACTAAGGCCTCAGTCGGCCTATGTACAAATTTAAAATGAATAAGTCCATCCAAAAAATGTCTATGCTTCCTAACAAAAAATCAATTTGCAACAAATATGGGTTAAGTCTAGTTGATCCTATTGTACATAGAAAAAGGACAAAGTAGGCCATAAAGAAAAATTATAAACAAAGGATCAATCATTCTCATCATCCCAGATGATATTCAGGAAAAACACAGCCAAAGGATATTACAAAAAAGCTTCTCGAACTAATTATTATAGTCCTCAAGATATTCATCTTAGGACACATAAACATGAAGCAACAAAAAAGCTTACTTGCTGGCTTTGTGGCCAACAATTCATACTTCAAATAGATGTCTTGTTGGAGAAGAATCCAAATTGTAGAAAGGGAAAAGATCCCAAGAAAAAGCACAAAAATTCCAACAAGAAAAAGGAAAGCAAGGGGAAAAGAAGACATTGGTACATCTCCAATGCTTCAAATGTGGATCCAAATTTCACAAAACAAACCACTGTCCTAATTTTCATATTAAAGAAGTACACATATTAGGACAAAACTATTGTGATTCTACTAAAACCTCTAGTTTCTGTAATTCTAGCTCTGAATTATCTGAACAAGATAACATGTTCTTTGTTGAAGATTGTAATTGCACATATTCTGATTATTGTCACCGCACCCTCACAGATATTGATACTGAAGATAGTTATGACAAAGAACAGTCACCACCAAATCCATAGAGAAAAAAATTAAAATTTGTATGTCTCATCTCAATGATGATGAAGAAGCCAAAGTCTTGGCAGGAATAAAGATGTTTCCCAAAGGAGAGATGAAAGAAAATCTAATGGAAATTTTTCTGCAAACGATGCTCAAAAACCAAGGATCTGCAACCACTTCCTCAAGTAAAAATTCTAATCCAAAATCCCTTTTTGTCGATGCTTCCTTTGAGAAAAATACTAAATCCTTTCAAAGAAGTCACTAGGCAGATAAGAAAAGAACACTTACTCTCCTAGAAGTTAGCCAAGAAATCCAAAATCTGAAAAAAGAAATAGCTGAGCTCAAAACCTAGGTCTCAAAATTAGAAAAAGGGAAGACTACTGAAGAAGAAACAACCCATTTCTTCTCTAAACCAATCCAACTATAGAAATTTATGAGACCAAGTCTGCAGATTTCAGATGTTTGGGAAATATGAAGATTATGACTATGCAACATTAGAAATTTCATGTTATGCTTAAGATTAGAGTACAACATTAGGTTTTTTTATTTAAATACTTTATTAGATATCGGTGTAGACATCAATGTTTTGAATAAAAAAATTGTCCCAGCTAAGTATTGGTCCAAGGCAATATGTGAAGTTATTGGATTAGGAGCACAAGGGTTTCATTCTCAGTATGATGTCCCTAAGGCCACAATATGTTTGCATCAATGCAAAATTTGTAGTAGGCAACACTCCTATTGACTGCATCTTAGGAAATATCTTTTTGGCAGCCGTAGAGCCACATGGCTCTGCAGGATTTGAAGATGGTAAATTAGGATACTTCATCTCTGTACCAAACAATAATGGTTATCTGCGTACCATCACACTCTCATTTGTTTCAATGCCTTGAATTTCCACCATGATTCAGGAAATCAAAGAATTACATAAATCCAAATAAAGACTAGTATAATTGAAGGATTTAAAATCTTTCCTCTAGATTGATGACCAACTCAAACAACCTAGTGTGCAGAAAATAATTGCAGAACTCAGAAAACCCCTAGAAGATGAATGTTGTGTAGAAGAGCCTAATGCCCTTTGGCACAGAAAGCAATATTTTTTTGATCTACCATATAAAACATAGTATATTGATAAGCCATGCAAAAGTTGAGCAATTCCTATGAATGAATCCTACTGACATATTTGTCAGAAGGAGATCTAGGATTTACTAGATAGAAAATTGATCCTTGAATCCAACAACGCCTGGAACTGCTATGCATTCTATGTCAATAAACATTCTGAACAAATCAGAGGAGTACCTCGCCTAGTAATCAATTATAAACCACTCAATAGTGTCTTGGCTGATGATGCCTACTTAATCCCACACAAAGGAAATCTAATTACCCAAACTGCAGGTGCCAAGATATTCTCCAAGTTTGATATGAAATTTGGATTTTGGCAGGTATCTATTAAAGAAGAAGATTGGTTCAAAACTTCTTTCAGTGTGCCATTAGGACATTATGAATGGAATTTTATGCCTTTTGGGCTAAAGCATGCTCCCTCAAAATTCCAAAAGGTGATGGACCAGGTTTTTAAGCCATATTTTGACTGGCTTATTACATATATAGATGATATATTAGTATTTTCTAAATCCATCAATGAACATTTTAAGCACTTGTACATATTTAAACAAATTGTTAAAAACAATGGATTGGTTGTAAGAAAGAATAAAGTAGAGATCTTCCAAATAAAAATCAAGTTCTTGGGTCATATTATTGAAAATGGACAAATTACTCTACAAGAGCGTGTTGTTGCATTTGTTGACAGATTTCCTGATGAAATCAAAGATAAAAACCAGTTGTAGTGATTTCTAGGCTGCATGAATTATGTCTGCAACTTATATATAAACTGTGCCGAAGGCAAAAGAATCTTGAATCAACATTTGAAAAAGAATCCCAGTCCATGGACTAAAATTCATAGAGTTGCAATCAAGAAAATAAAAGAAAAGGTTCGAGTCCTACCCATTTTATATGTATATGATGAAAATCTGTTTAAAATGAGCTTGGTTGGGGAATAATTCTTAAACAAGACATGGATGGTGATGAGCAAATTATACAATTTTCTTCAGGAGTTCAGAATCCTACCGAACAAAATTATTCTACAATTGAAAAGAAGTCAAAGAAACCTGGAACTGCATTGACAAATTTGATACCCATTTGATAAATAAAAGATTTATTTTAAGAACAGATGCCTCTGCCATGAAAAGGATCCTAATAAAGGATATTAAAAAGCCATGAGAAGCCAAGTTCACAAGATATCATTCTTAGATTCTTTCACATACCATCATTAAACCTCCAACACTCTTGTTATATGTGTGAGATAGAGTAGAATATAATTCCATTATGAATGTGAGATAACTTTATTTTTAGGATTTAGCCCGTTATTCTTAGCGAGTTAATAAAAAATAATAAGTTAATAATGCAAATCCCACAACATTGTTTTAATAATAATCATAATGATAGGTTGTACAACCACAAATGTGGCCATTGAATAATCATTACACACCTTATAAGAAACATATTTGAAGGAAGACATCAAAATTACTAAATTACTAATATGAAAACTTCCCACTTTCCCAATAAATTTGGAATATGAAAAAACTTTTCATTTTCATGGACTTGGTAAAGATATTTGCAACTTGTTTTCCAACACGATAATACTCCAAAGTAATAACATCATCAATAACTAGTTTCCAAATATAGTGTTTGTTAATACCAATTTGTTTGGTTTTGAAGTGGTACAATGAAGTGCATGTAAGAGGAGTAACTCTATGATTATCACATCTTAATTTAGTGTATTCTAAACCAATCCAATCTAAATAAGAACATGTTGGATTCACATAATTTCTTTAGATTTTTCCTTAGCTTCCTTGTACTCTCTTTCATAAGAGGAATGACAAATGGTTCTCATCTTCTCACTAAATTCAAATATATTTCTTATAGTATATCAACTTTTTTCCCAATCAAAATAAATGTAACCAACTAAAGTGAAAAATGAGTTTTATTAGTGTTAAAAATAATCATAATGTATAGTTCCTTGAAGATATTAGAGAATCCTTTTTGTTTCTTTCCAATGGTTTTCATGAGGGTTCTATATGAAGTTCAAAACCATACTAACAACAAAGTATGTATCATAGTTTCCATTAGTCAAATAATTCAAATTACCAACAAGTTGTTAATCACATCAACTAGAGGTTATTTTCAAAAAAACGTTGATTGAAATGGTGTTTTTGAAGGCTTAAAATCACTAATTTGAATTTGAGCAAGGATATCCACAACATTCTTAGGTTGAGGAAGGAAAATTCCATTATAAAATGCTATAATGCTACACCTAAAGACTTAAAAGGTAATGTAAAAGGCCTAGGTCTATCATTTCAGTTCTACTTTAGATCATTATTTGATTCAAGGATTAGTAAATTCTTACTTCTCATGAAAATCAAATAGTCCACATAGAAAAAAACAACTACGAGTACACCATATTTGAGGAATTAGACATATACATCTGGATAAGATATGCATCACCTAAAACTATTTTTCAAGAAATGAGTATCATTTTCCTCATACATGTTAAAGGCCATACAATGACTTATTTAACTTGCATGTTAAACATGAAATTTTTGAAGTAATGAAACTCGTGATTTCTTCATGTAGATTTAACCACAAAGATAATCATTCAGAAATATCACTCTTTTCTTCATGTAGATTTAACCAAAAAGATAATCATTCAGAAATATCACTCTTTTCTTCATGTAGATTTAACCAAAAAGATGATCATTAAAGAAAATCACTCTTGACGTCCATTTGATGAATTTCATATTGAAAAGATGTAGCAAGAAAAATAATTGTTCAAATGGTGTTCACTTTAGCATATGGAGCAATGGTTTCAATGTCTATCATTACCTTCTTTTTAAAGAAAGCCTTTAGCTACTAATTGAGCCTTATGCTTTTCAACTTAGCCATTTGCTGTCAATGTTGTCTTATAGACCTGTTTACATCTAAAAATATTCTTTCCATGAAGAATTGAAATTAAATTCAAAGTACAATTTTTGAGTGAAGAATAATATTCAATAGCCATTACCTTCCCCCATTCTATATTTTCTTGAGCTATTGCATGAGTGGAATGATCATCTATATAATGATTTTTCCATAAGAGTAAAGTATGATTGAGTTATGCAACATTCAGATGGATAACCAACACAAAAATTCATAGATTTAAGTGTTTTATATGCTCAAAGGGGAAGACAAATATTACCATTTAGATTGATACTAGCATCTTTGGAATATTAAGATGAATCACTAGAATTAGGTGTAGAAACTAGATAAAAATATTTTCATTATTTGATGAATCATAATTAAACATATAAACAACTAAATTTGTAACATTAGGGAATTCAAAGTAACATGAAGTTATACTAAATCAAGTGGCATTGAGATTTTGTAAAATTATACAATGATTAATAACATGCCGAGTAAATGGATCAAATAACTTGTATTCTTTAGAATGCATGCTATAACCAAAAAATATGTCCTTAGGGGATTTGGGCTCTAGATTCTTCCTCTTTTCATTGAAAATATCAATATAACACTAAAAAACAAATATTTGACGAGATTTACCAATATATGGTCTGCTACTACTCCACCTTTTTTGGAGTGGTATGCAAAATTTCATAAGTAGGAACCCTATTCAAAATATGATTTGCACAACATATTGTTTTTCACCAAAACATTTTCTTATGTCCTTTTGAATGCAACATACATCTATTATTTCAATTAAGGCATTTTTTAATGTTGAGTATGTTGGCAGTTTTTGACAGTTGTTGTCATTGATGTCAAGTCTAGTCATTGATGTCAAGGGATGTTGAGTTTGGGGGGGCTTGTTGAATTGTCATTCATGATGCTTACATTGTTATTTATGTCTTTCTTATTTATGTTAAGCTAAGGATGATTAGTTTGTTTTCTGAGTAGCCTATCTTTCAAGAAATTTTGTTTGCAGGTAACAAGCTCAAAAGCACATGAAAAGGAGTTGGTTGGATATCCCTCTCAAATAACTTTCCAACAGTATATGGAACTTATCCTAACCCCCAAGGGAAGGGGAAAAAATAAAGGTTGAAGTCTTGAAGCTCAACCATGCTTCTATAGGTGCAAGATTTCAAGGGCCCACCTTGTCAAATCAACTCCAATCAGAAACATAAGGTGGAATCTTAGGAGGAATACATCAATGACCAATAGATGGTGACATGGTAAGATGATAATGACAATGCTTGGTTTCTGCATCAGATTGATGTTAATCAACAATGGAAGGACATAAGACTAGGAGGATTAAAACTATGATGGTCAATGGGCGATGGCCTAAAAAACACTAGTCACAATGCTCGATTGCCATGGGGCCAACAACTAGTACCAAGGTTTCTATTAGATTGTCTAGCTAGATGTGTTGTTGCAAATGGAAAACATGGCTAACAAAGTGGTAGGAAATGGCTAACAAAATAAGCCTAAGGTCATAATGCCTAGACATAGGGAGCTTAGTGTAAGCACCCAAACACTTATTAGATTGCCCCGTTTAAACGAGGTGCACACAAAAGAATGGGCGACGAGTGACAGGTCAATATAGGTGGCATCTAATTGGAACACATATGACATGACAGAGAAAGTGGCAGGCTAATGATGTGGCAACATGAGGTGAGGATGTGTGGTAGGTTGATTTTCCTTTTTGGGTGGCCAAGTGGCCCTTTTCTGAGTAACACATGGTAGTGATGTGGCACTAACATAGTAGTGATGTGGTCTAACATGTGGTACTGACATGGTATGACATGTGGTAGGTTTTGATGTGATAGTGGTGTGGTATGACATGTGATAGGTTATAATGTGATAGTGATGTCGACATGGTAAGGCCATCCTCCATAAGCCATCAGGAAGTGTTAGGTAATTGGGCCAATGAACTTTCATGGTGCCACGTTGCATAGGCACATACAACACCATATTTCCTTAAATATTAGAAAGGCGAGGGAGCCTCAAAAGTGTTGTTTATGCCGTTGGATCTGATAAGCTTACAAGATTTCTTGGCATGCTCACATATATGAATATTTTTGAATGCCCTTCCCCTCGTTAAATGTTAGATAGGTGAGCCCTTAAGAACTGAGACGCCAATTAGTGAGCTGATCAGTTGTTATGAAGGTAATAGTAAGGGAAATAATGCCAAAATCCAATTCTACAGAATGCAAGTTGAATCATTAAAGATGAAAGAGGATGGGGCCCAATAGCTAGATTCTTTCTTCGAGTTGATGGAATAATTAATGCTATAAGAGGACTTGATGAACCTATTGATGAGTTGTTTGTATCTCAAAAGATGTTGAGATATCTTCCTACCAGATTCAATGCCAAAGTATCAACCATTGAGGAGATGTAAGATATGAATGCATTAGAATTGCATTAATCACATGGAACACTGACAAATTATGGAATGAGAACTTCAAAAGGTAGATCTACTTCAAAGGAGGCGGTCTTCAAAGTTGATAAGAAGAGAAAATAAGACGAGGAATACTTGACCTATGGATCTAATGAATAAGAGACAACATTTGTTAGAAGATTGAAGAGAGGATATGCAAAGTACAGAGGTAAGTTTTTCAGATTCTTTAATTGTGGAAAAGTAGGTCATTATGCATCTAAATGTCCACATATGGAAGAAAAAAATGAGTATGATTATAAAGAGAATAATACATATATGAAATTTAAGAAGGAAAAGAAGTTCAAGAAGAAGACTTTTATACACAAGAAGACAACAATTCCTCATAATATGAAGATGAACAGTCCTCTGATGAAGAAATAACAAAGAAATAATGAATGACTTCATGCTCGTTGCCTTAGAAACTCTAGATAAATGACAAGTTGAGTTTCATGAAGAAGAGGTTGAAGTAGATTTGGAAGGTGAACTTATTAGTGACTTAGAAGAAATACAAATGCCCAGGAAAAAGAACAAGAAGAAAAAATAACCACTGATTAAGTATGAAAGAGAAGAGCATAAATCTGAGGATCCATCACTTCTTCATCTTAAAGTAGAATTGGAGGAAGCAAAGAAAATTGAAGAAACTTTGTTACAATAGCTAAAAGAGGAGGGAAAGGAGAGTGAAAAACTTGAAGAATAGATAATGTCACTTACAAAGGAATTAGAGAAATCCAAGAATTAGCTAAAACAAAACTTGAAGTTTATTAAAGGATCTAACAATTTATATGAGATTCTAAGTATTGAAATATCTCCTCTCATAAAAAATGGTTTGTGTTATGAAGGTGAATAAAACACTAAGAAAACTAAAGATAGAACTAATCAGCTACATTGAAGCAGTGAAAGGACCAAACAACAATGCAACCAAAGGAAATGAAAATAATGAGTAGCAACAAAGAAAAGAAAAAGACATTAATATAACTTAGCAACAACAAAATAAAGGTTATAACTAAAATTTGAAGAGCCACAAAGATCAAGTGATAAATCAGCTAAGACCCCTCTCCATGAAATTTGAACCTAAAACTTGATGGGGAATAAGCTCCACATGAACCAAATAGTGCACACCTCATGCTTTCTCTTAAGAATATCTAATAAGTTAAAAATGTTTTTGATTTTTAAATATTATTTAAGATTTATTCTAATTAACTAAAAACTTGTTTTCTTTTTAATGATAAAAAACATGTTAACAATACAAGATTTAAAAACATTTGATACAGGTCAGTAGAAATAAAAATTTGTCTTTTATTACTTTTATACACTAATACATTAATTTAGATAAAAAAAAAATTATAACACAATATACATAAACATATTAAAATTATATCAATGAAAATAATAATATTCATATTCACAAAGATGTTTTCATTATTTCCGTAAAGATTACCTATAAACATATTACCTAAGAAGTATGGGGGTTGAAAAATGAATATCAACAAAAAAAATTTGAATAATATCACCCTCAAGAATTAGTAGACTCTGGCAAAAATTGATGGCTTGCTAGATCAATTGTAGCATGCCAAGTACTTCACCAAGTTGAATCTCAAATCAGGATACCACCAAGTAGAAGTAAAAGAAGAAGACACCTAGAAGGCCAATTTCAAGACAAGGAAAAGTCTATATGACACTGCTTTTTGGTTTTTGAAATTAACCAACTACATTTATGTGTTTGATAAATGATGTATTGTGTCCCTTCAAGATTCATTTGTAGTAGTGTACTTAGATGATAAATTAGGAAGAGCATATTTTACAACCCATGTAGGCGTTAAACACCCTAATAAGAAATTAATTTTTGGAAATATTAACAAATGTTAACTTTCTCAATAGTTATTAGTGCATTTAAGGTATGTGATTGGTGGAGGGAAAGTTAAGATAGATCCCTTGAAGATATAGGCGATATTCAAGTGGCCAACTATTACTAATGTCATTGAGGTTAGGAGTTTTATGAGGTAAGACAATACCTACAAAATTTCGTAACATATTTTTTTAGCTATGACTACACCACTTCATGCCATAACAACCAATAATAAGAGTTTCTAGTGGCATGGAAAGAATAAATATTTTTTGTGTGATGAGCTAAAAAGAAAGATCAATCAAGCACTAGTTCTTGCATTTCCCAATCACAAACTCCTTTCAAAGTGGATATAGATGCAAGTGGATATGATGTGTGAGTATTCATGATGCAAGGTCGTAAGTTAATATGCTATCCTTATTAAGTGATTCATTTAAAAGTCCTGGGATACCCTAAATATGACAAGAAGAAACTTTTCTTAGTTTATATTATTAATAAATGGAAGCACTATCTAATGGGAAAGGAGACCATCATCCACAATAATCACTAATCACTACTATGTTTGTAAACCCAAAGTAATATTTAACAAACTAGACACTACAAGTGGATGTTTTTATAGAAACTTCATTTAATCATCAAATATCATAAGGGCATCAATAAATTGGTAGACATACCCTCAAGCCCACCCACATATAAGATGGCAACTTTTGGATATGTGCATGGATTCTTCCAACCATGATGCATACAAAGAGACATACTAAAAGGATGACGACTTTAAAGGGGTGTTTTAACAACTACAAGTGCATGTTCATCTAGAAGAAGTTGATAGTAAGATAAGCTATCATCTCTAAGATGGGTTGCTCTATAAGCTAGACATGCCATGTGTTCCTTAAGGTGAAATAATAAGAACTTATCAGATAGGCTCACACCTCCAATGTTATCAAGTATTTTGGTGTTGGGAAGATAATTTCCAACTTACAAATGTATGTGTATTAGCATAGAATGTAAGAAGAAGTAACTTTATTTATTATAGGGTGCATATTTTCTTGTACCAACAAACTTAGTGTTAGAAAAAAAGGATTATACCATCCCTTAGCTATACATATTAAACCATGGGAAATAATCTCCATGGATTTCATGGGTGGTTTGCAAAGAGCAGGGAAGGGACATTACTATCTATTTCTAATAGTTGGTAGGTTTAGCAAGATGTGTATTCTCATGCCTTGTAAAAACACCACCAATGTAAAAGATGTAGCAAACATTTTCTTCAAATAGGTTTTGGTGCACTTTGGGATACTAAGGAGCATCATCTTAGCTGTAGACACTAGATTTCTTAATGTTTTTTGGACTAAATTTTGGGAGGATATGGATTCCAAGTTGAAAAGATCCATAGCTATCCATGATTGAAGTATGTGTTTAGGGTGATCATTAACCTCCATGAAGTATGCTCATGTATGTGCGTGTGTGTATTCATATCTTCATTATGTAGACCTTTGGCCAAAGTTGATTGTTCTATATTAATAAATCTCGAAATATATGGAAGTAAAAAATAATAGAAGAAACCTACATCCTACCCATGTACAAATGGATTTTTCAATGTTGAATTTGATTTTATTATGGAGTTTGAGGATATAAATTAGATCCTCAACTTTGACTATTGGTTTTGGGGCAAAGCATGACTCTATATGAATTTGTGAAATTGTGATCTCTAACATTTGAAAGGTATGAGTCCGATTCAATTCGAATCATGAAGGTAAGTTTTACAATAGACATAAGTTATGTCTCACATGCACTACTCTAAATCATAAATTTAATAAACTGTTGAAAAATTGTGTTCCTTTTTATGATTTAAATTTGTTATTTCTTGGATTTATATATGAATTTAATATAGGGTGTGTTTAAGGAAATTATATGATCTTTCTATTATGTGAGTTTGAACATCTCTTGGAATAGTTTTATTCTTTACAATTAGCTTTCACCCTCTACCCTTTACATAAAATTTGAGCCTAAACTCCACATAAACCAACTGATATACAACTCATGGTTTCTTTAAAAAATATGTGATATGTTGAAAATGACTAAACACCATATAAACCAAATAGTGTACAACTCAAATTTTTTAAAAAATATATATATTTATATGAAATTCTATTATTATAATTAAAATTTATTTTAATTAAAATTTTTCTTTTAATATAAGAAATATATCAACCATTCATGATAAAAATACTTATAGCCAAAATATTTATTGACCCAATATACATAAAAATGTTAACATTGTATGAACCGAAATAATAATGTTGATAAGATATTTACATTATATCAATAGAGATTATATTAACAAAAACTATTTTTCGTTTCTTTGTAAAATGTTTAACCATAACTCTTACAATTTTACTTTTAATTAATAATAACTTCGTATTTTTACCCTCCGATAATACCTTATTATTTTTAAATAATATTTTATTCCCACATTGTTCACGCAAGTTGAAACTCACATCATACTTATACCCTTTCATGTTTCGACGTCACCGCCATGAAAATGAAGGCTAATCCCCATCACACCAACGTCGCTCGTGCTTAGTGTAGTCGTACTTAATCAACCAATTGTTAAAGGCGCAGATTTCCATTTCAGGTGAATAGCGAAACACATGCTCTGTATTTCCTTTGCGTCTCACAGAAGTATGAGACTCGCTTGGAATCTTGAAGTCATATTATCTGATTTGATTGGAACATTTTACATTAGTTTTCCATTTGTACTTTTATGGCTGGATAAATGTTTTGCAGTTGTAATTATCTATGAATATAGGTTTTTGTTATAAATTTTATGAATTTAAGTTATGTGTTTTATTCTATTAGTTTCAATTTTTTTTTTTTTTTTGAGTATTACTAAATGTAATGAGTGTTAAGTGGATTATTAAAAAATCAAGAGAAATTAGTAACTATTTCTCATGGAAATGATCATAGATAAATAACTTACTTAACGCAGTGGAATCCCAAAAAATGATATCTAACTTGGGAAATCATTAATAAAGTACATAAATAGTAAATGCCTTCTCATTTTTCACTGTAAACATGCTTTATCTATCCAGTAAATGTGTAAATACAACCATATTTCTTATGCTTTGTTAAGTTTTCATTGCAGGTAATGGACATCTATATTTCTTATGCTTTGTTAGGATTCATTAAAGGTAATGGACATTCTTATGTTGACTATAGATTCCAAAAGTGTTTAACAAATTTTATTTCTATATGATTGTGTTCTTATTCTGGATCTAGTGGTATATGTTATCTAATGCAGTTGATTCTACAAGATAGATCATATTTGGGAAGTGGAGGGTGTAAACCGGTGCATATTCAAAATGGAAAATTGGGAAAAAAAACTAAATGAAAAGCAAGGCAAAAGAGTGTTGATGCCTCTTTTGAGGGAGAATGCAAGTGTTCTTCAATTGCACAACTAAATCAATTGCTTCAAAATGGACTCCATCTCTCTCACATATTAAACAGAGAAATTATCATTAGAATTTTTCATGTCTAACTGCACTGATGCAACCTTAAGGTTGCCACAACCAATATAACCTATCGGGAGTCATTTTCCCCTTAATGGCCCTTTTAAAGCTTCATGCCCACACGTATGCATATCGGAAGCGTTCCTTGGCCATTAAAACCCGTGGCCTTACCCTTTTCTTACAATACATAGGAATGCGGAAAATACACAGGAATGCTTGAAAAACCCGCTTGTAACCTTATCCGAACTTTAAATACTTTATACCCGCATTTATAATTATATTGGGTCCACACATCACCCCTTTACCATTGATTTATCATAGTATCGCTATCGCGACCATCGCAAACTCATATATATCGAAATATATGAATAAGCGGAAATACACAGAAAATCCAACCGAAAGCCTTATGGCCGGATCTCAAAATTTATATACCCGTGTTTCGAATTTCCGTCGGGTCTGTTATTTGGCTTCATCCCTTTCTGCTGCTCCAATAAGCCGAATTCTGATTGCCGATTATTGCTATCGGCGATATCACATTATCAGCTCGTCGGGTATCGCTTTCCTCTATCTGCCACTTCCACTGATTGTGATCGCCGAATGAAATTAGGGTCGTCAATCTTGGTTTTGATCCGACGATCCTTGTTTAATTGGTTATTGGGGATCACGATGGTTTAAAGCCCAATCCCGATGTTACAACTCCCGTCGATGCGATATATTAATGTGGTTCCGCTTTGATCTGGACAATTGATCATTCAGATCTAACGGCTTCTAGGTCTTCTCACCCATTTCCACCTGAACTTATTCTCACTGGCTTTCGATGCTTTTCTATGTTAACCACAGTTTTACCACCAACTTTGTCGATACAAACACGACAGTTCTATATAACATTCATTCATTAATCAAAGGATCGCCATCGATCCTATAGTGATCGATGGTCGATTACTATGCCTGCAAATGGGATTTTAGCTATCTACGCACACAGATATGACATAACACAAAAATGCATCAACACACAGTTACACTGCCTGCACACCATCACTACCACTATTAAAAGAATATCAAATTAACAGAGTTATGGTTCTCGACCTTGATGGCCTAATTTGCATTCATTTCTCTGTATATAACACATAAACACATAATTACAAGTTTGAGGCTCTCCAACCCTCTCTGGTATGTTTCTTTTATTTGGAGCCTCCATTTTTCCCCCTCTGCCCGTAGGCTTACAATTTCGTCTTCAATCCTTTTGAATCCTCTCTCTTTCCCAGAAAAGATAGGAAAATACATATATGCTCTGTCTAACTATTTCCTTCCACAAATGAAGGAATTCACTCTATTCCTAGAAATCATATCCTACCCTAACTTAAGCACTATAACTAATTGGCTTGATCTCCACGCAGGGAGGATCACTTGCCATTTATTCCCAATTTAGTTCAGAACTAGGAAATAATTAACTAATTACATTTATTTGAAATTAATACAAATTAAACAACCAATTCTTCCTCCAAACTTTCATTAGCCAGAACATGTGACCACTCCATCACATTCTTAGATTCTTTCACGTAACATCATTAAACCTCCACACTTGTTATCTGTTTGAGATATAATAAAATAAAATTCAATTATGAATGTGAGATAACTTCACTTAAAGATTTAGCACGTTATTCTTAGTGAGTTAATAAAAAATAATACACACAACACTTTTTTGATAATAATCATAACGATAGGTCGTTAAACCACAAATGTGGCCATTGAATAATCATTATACACATTATAAGAAACATATTTTGAAGGAAGACATCAAAATTACTAATGTGAAAATTTTCCACTTTTATTTGGGATATGAAATTATTTTCATCTTGGTAAAGATATTTGCAATTTGTTTCTGAATATGACAATACTCCAAAGTAATAACACCATCAACAACTAGTTTCCAAATATAGTGTTTGTTAAGACTAATTTATTTGGTTTTGAAGTGGTACAATGAAGTGCATGTAAGAAGAGTAACTCTATGATTATCACATCTTAATTTAGTGTATTGTGAACCAATCCAAGCTTAAATAAGAACATGTTGGATTCACATAATTTCTTTAGATTTTTCCTTAGCTTCTTTCTACTCTCTTTCATAAGAGGAATGAAAAATGGTTCTCATCTTTTCACTGGACCAAGTAATTGACTCTAAACCAAATTCAAATATATATCTTAGAGTAGATCAATTTTTTCCCAATCAAAATAAATGTAACCAACTAAAGTGTAAAAAGAGTGTAAAAATAGTTTTATTAGTGTTAAAAAGCATCATAACTTATAGTTCCCTCAAGATATTAGAAAATCTTTTTTATTTCTTTCCAATGGTTTTCATGAGGGTTATATAAGAAGTTCAAAACCATACCAACAACAAAGTATGTATCATGTCTTCCATTAGTCAAATAATTCAAATTACCAACAAGTTGTTAATCACATCAATTAGAGGTGATTTTCAAAGAAACTTTGATTGAAATGGTGTTTTTGAAGGCTTAAAATCACTAATTTGAATTTGAGCAAGGATATCCACAACATTCTTAAGTTGAGGAAGCAAAATTCCATTAACAATATGCTATAATGCTACATCTAAAGACTTAAAAAGTAATGTAAAAGGTCTAGGTGTATCATTTCAAAGTTCCACTTTAGATCATTATTCAATTCAGGGATTAGTAAAATCTTACTTCTCATGAAAATCAAATAGTCAACAAAAAAAAACAACTGTGAGTACATCATATTTGAGAAATTAAACATATACATTTGGATAAGATATGCATTACCTAAAACTACTTTTCAAGAAATGAGTATCATTTTCCTCAAATCAAAACTTAAGTGCATATTAAAGGCCATACAAGACTTGTTTAACTTGCATGCTAAACATGTATTTTTGGAAGTGATGAAACTAGGTGATTTCTTCATATAAATTTACCCACAAAGATAATTATTCATAAATATCACTCTTGACATCCATTTCATGAATTTCATATTGAAAAGATGTAGCAAGAAAAATAATTTGTTCAAATGGTGTTCACTTTAGCATATGGAGCAATGGTTTCAATTTTTATCATTACCTTATTTTTAAAGAAAGACTTTAACCACTAATTGAGCCTTATGCTTTTCAACTTAGCCATTTGTTGTCATTTTTTTCCTATCGACCCATTTACATCCAAAAATATTATTTCCATGAAGATTTGAAAATTCCAAGTACAAAATTTTTGATCGAAGAATAATATTCAATAGTCATTACCTTCTCCCATTCTATATTTTCATGAGCTATTGCATGAGTGGAATGATCATCTATGTATAATGATTTTTCCATAAGAGTAAAATCTGATTGAGTTCTGCAACATTCAGATGGATCACTAACACCAAAATTCATAGATTTAATGTTTTTTGTGCTCAAAGGGGAAGATAACTATTACCATTTAGATTGATACTAGCATCTTTGGAATACTAAGATGATTCACTAGAATTGGATGTATGTTGGGCGCAGGATCCCCGAAGGGAAGTTTTGGGCTTAAAGCCTAGATTTTGAAGAAATCCGATGTAAAGACTCTGTGTTTTGTGGGTGCAGAGCATGAGCTTGTAAATGAGTCATAGGGTTGTCTGGCCTCATTTTTGTAATGTAATGTCATCTTTAGAGATCTAACCATGGTTTGTAGACCATGGGATTGTATAAATAGAGCAAGGCTCTAAGTTGTAAAGAAGAGAGAAGGAAGTCAAGAATGAAGGATGAAGAATTGAGTCTTCTCTAAGGGGAGAGTCGAGTCTTGGGTCATAGAGTAGGAGAAGGCTCTACAACTGAGTGCGCAGAGACCTAGTAGTCTGTAGCTGAGTGTGCAAAAACCTAGTAGTCTGCAGCTGAGAGTGCAGACCCCTGAAGCTGAGTGTGCAGGGCAGGTTGAATCTGTAAACGTTGAAGCATTAATAAAGAGAAGTTTTATACCATTTTTGTGTATTCATTTACTATTTTCTGCGTTGAATGTATTGGGTATGAATTACATTTCTATTGTTTATATGATGCGCGAACATATATGATTGTGTTGATTAAGTGAATATAAGATAAACTATCTATTTACGTGAAGTTAACTAACAATTATAAGAAGATAAGTAAGATTCGTGGTGTAACTTGGGGAAATAACATAGATCGCTGCCTTAGCAGTGCGAAAGCACCTCAGCCCCTGTTTAGGATTGCACAAAGGCGACTATAACATATCGCAAAGGCCTCGCAGGTCAGGGCAGTGCACGAAGTGCCCTACACGAAGGTATTCACAGTTGGACTAAATCAACCCCTTAGACATCTCTAGGGTGCAGAAACTTGGTTCCAACGCCTCCCCATACTGCTTCGGGTGAGACTTCAGTCCGCGCACCGTGGGATGATGCCAAAAGGGCCAGTAGTGTAGGGATTTGTTTGGCTAAATAACTCCGAACCTGGGTCAGGCCCCATCAAGCCAAAAAATGGTTCAGTTGCCGGGACTAGAATTTGCATAGAGATGTATGGTTTCGTATCATTGGAATCCAACTAAGAAGGAAATTAAAGGTTGGTTGGACAAGAGGATTCACGAGTTCGCGATGCAGGAGAACATGAATTCGCAACTGACAAAAGAAGATTCGTTAGATTACTACCTAGACATAGAGATCCATGAAATCTTCTTTGCATATTTCCCTACTGAGTTGTACGAGTGGATCGCGAAGCTAGCAAATAGTCAAGGAAGGTGGAAGCTCGACGGTCCTATTATGTGGACCCTAGAGTTGGTGTGTAGATTAGAAGCATAAGAGGATAAGATCGGGTGCACTGTTGATCACTGGCTCGATCAGATTATAGGAGGATTCATTACTGAGTTCGCAGTAGATACTTCAGCTAGCTATAGCGAGGCAGAGCTACGCTTTCTCAAAGGACTGCGAGGTAAGTACGTAAAGTCTCTGAATACTTGGATTAAAATGTTGTTGTGTGAAAAGAGGGTTATGCAATTACCTTGATGTTTGGAGCTACGCGAAGTGGAAAAACCTACTGAAACAAAGGAAGTAAGGGACCAGAGAATAGCCCTTTGATTTCACCTCTACGAGGGGACGAGGAAAAGCCCGTGAAGGTCTCTCCGCGAAGTGTGAGCCATCTGATAAGGCGAAGAATTCCGCGCATACCACCCCCACCCACTCCACCACGAGCTTCACTGCATTCACCTCCATCTTCATTCATACCACCTCCGCTACCACCGCGAGTGAATATGGCAAGCACAAAAAAGTTCCCTGTGTTTAAGGGAGTAGGAAATGAGGATTCAGACCAGTTTTGGTTCGTCATAAAATCTGTATGGGAAGCCTAGGGAGTTACATATGACAATATAAAGAGAGCAACACTAGTTAGTGCCTTGTAGGACCGCGTGCTGACCTGGTATATTAAGTATTCTAATGACAATCCAAATGCGGGAATCACAGATATCCAAGCAGTGCTAAACATGGAATTTAGTAGGCCGAAGTCAGAGGCGTAGTCAATCATTCGATTCAAAGAGATCATGGTGCTACCTGGTGAGACTCCTTGGGAGTTGGATTAGAGGCTAAAGTGCACGATTCACGAAGCTAATATGAATATGAACGATGGACAACATTGTGAATGGTTTGTAGCATCAGTCACGCCAAATTTAAGGAGCGCGCTATCATAGCAGAAGTTAACGACTCAGGCAGAGGACTTAGAGATCGTGATGAGACTGCATGAGACCCGATGCAGGATCCTAACTTGGGAGTTCAACATATCCATGCATAGTTGAAAACATTATGCCTTGAGATGTAGAGTCTGAAACAGGATAGGACAACCCGACCAAAAGTGCGTGAAGAGGTGTGGTGTATAAGATGCAAGGGTCAGGGTTATGATAAGGACCATTGCCGGGTGTTCACGAATTACCTCGCAGGAGGAGGATCAATGCCGTTAAGGCCAGAAGCATAAGAAGGACCTAGTGCGATGCCTGCTTTATGGTGCGTGGTTTGTCAAATCGGTGGAAAGCATGCTATAGACAACTGCCATTTGTTACATAAGTACACGTAGAATTTGCAACAACTGTTCTGTAATTTTTGTAGGTCGGTGGGACATGATGAGCACACTTGTAGGAGTTATGAGTTGATGATGGATAGAACTCCCACCTACAGAGTTCAGGCCGAATCACGGCCCCTAGACCAGAATGTAGGAGTGGCGTGAACCGGATTTCAGGGGCGCAGACGTGTCCGAGGTGGAGGTGGACCTAGAAGAGGTTGGGGACAACTGATATGCTATAATTGCAGAGGGCCAGGACATTATTACCATGATTGTATGAACCAAATGCATCCATCATCTCTGTAATGTACCTTATTTTATCATGAAACGAAATATTGTCTTACGTTGATAGCCAGGATACACGACAAGGGAGCGTTATCGCCTCCCTCGACTCAGAACCTACAGGTGATGAGGTCTGAGCCATGCGAGGAAGATCCAAATGTGAAAATTGTGCTCCAAAGCGGAATTGAGACGGAAGATGATAAAGGCAAACAACCCAAAGATAGTACTTGGGTTTGTAAGGCTCCGACGAAAGAAGCAGAGTTTGATTTGGAGGGCGCTAAGAAAACCTTCATGGAAGCTAAGAAGAGCTTCATTGATGCCTCCACTTTAGGAAGCAAAGATAGACCGGAGCTGGAAATGGACCCATCTATGCTTATGACATTCCTAGAAACATGCATGAAGCTACTGCGTGACAGTAAGGTTGTAAAAGGATTGTAGGAACTCATTAACAGATGTGCTGGGACCGTGCTAGGAGAACCACGCGTAGTCTGAAAGATTGGAAAGCATAAGACGAGGACAGGAAGAGAAATGAAGTTAATCGCGCAAATTGGAGAATATGAGATGGACCAAGTAACTCTGGATTTAGTATCGGACGCGAATGTTTTGTTGAAGCAGGCATGGGAGCGCATGGGGAGGCCTACGCTGCAATGGTCTCCTATTTATTTGTGAATGGCAAACCAGCAGAAAATAATACCCATGGGGTGATTGCAGGGAATCACTGTGGATATTGAGGGAGTGAGCGTGCTAGTAGAATTTGAAGTAATAGAGATTGTTGATGACAACAATCCCTACCCTGCACTCTTAGGAATTGATTGGGCCATTGACATGAATGGGGTGATTAATATGAAGAAGCGCAAGATGATTTTTGAGAAGAAGTCTCTGTGCGTAGTCATACCTTTGGACCCTGCTAAAGAATTGCGATATATAGAGCCCGTGCGCGACTATGAAAGTGACGATGATTTGGGATGCATCTACAAAATAACTACACGAGAGCAAGATTGGGTAAATCCCACCGCGGACGAATGGATCTCATGGGAGCATGAAAGCTCCTATACATCGGATCTTGATGAGGATATAGAGCAATATAAGAATCGGTTACATGAGGTAACCACGCTAAACTATAATATGATGACGAGATCGCGGCGTTGCGTATCAACAAAAGTGAGGGATTTGCCTACTTATGATGGGTTAACTGAGGTAGATACATTCCTAGATAAGTTTGAAAGGGAGGTGCCGGAAAAGCAACGTTTCCAGGCCTTGAATTGGGTACTATGCACTATACCCGCGTGGTGGTGGGGTACACACAAAGGAAGCTTTGAGGAATGGTGCGAATGCAAGAGAATGATGTGCACACAGTTTGGGAAGCCTATAGTGCGATTGACAGATAAATGCAATGGGCAAGATAATCTACATGCACATATATCTAGGTGGATGCCGACATATGGAAAACAACCTACATGGATGCACATAAACTTTGCAGAGATACGGTCAATAAGCATGTGTTGGGGGCGGAAAATGCACAAACGACTCCTCAAGTTGGAACGAGAGAGTGTGGAGAGAACGATCGCGCAGAATGTTATCCACGTGGAAGCATTTAACAAGGTGTGTGAAGCACTAAACAAGGTATGTAATGTGCAGCGAAATGATTGGGACCTGTGCATACCAGCAATTTTATGGGCTTATAGGGCAACGTACGAGAAACTGATGGGACAGACGCCTTATAGGTTGGCCTATGGAGTGAACACTGTAATGTCGATGGAGTATATCATGCCTAGTCTGTGCATAGCAATGTCCATGGATATGATAGATCATGGAGCCTTGGAAGAAGGGATCGCATAGTTGGAAGAGCTCAAAGAAGAACGCTTGGGACCTGATGAAGGGATCCAGCTGGGTGATATTAGGCTCCAAGAACTCATGAATGAAAGAGTTCAATTGAGGGAGAAAAGTGCCATGGTGGAAGCGGAAGCAGAAGTCAAGAAGCTTGAGGAAGGAATAAAGAAGGAATTTCTTGATAGAAAAAACCAAAGTAATAAAGCCAGATGAGCCCGATTACATTGATAGACTTGGGGACCACCACTGAGAGTTTCTCAGTTTACTGCATGAGATTGGACCGTATGTTATCAAGGAAATCACAGATGGTGATGTAGTGTAGTTGGTGAAGTTAAATGGCGATGTCCTTTCAAGAAAAATAAATGGTAGTCGGTTGAAGCCGTATACAGGTGGTTCAACCACCTGACTAGCTGTAGGAAGCATAGTCTTAGTGCTCTAGGTAGTTGAAAGGAGGTGTAGGACTATAAACTACTCTGCCCGAAAGCTACGCGATGTCAGGACTGCGCGCAGGAGCAAAGTTTCACAGGGTCCGCAATAGCGCAAGGGTAGATGCGATTCCATGCGGGTTGGCTAGGAAGTGAACATTGTAGTCACTATTCATGATGTGATGCTTGGTTTGAGACAAAATGGAGTGGGCAACAAGCATTTAAGGCAAACTTTATGGGCTAGATTTGGGAAAATCTACCACCAAGGGAGCTTTAATGGACCGAATTTAGGGGGAACGGTCGAATTCGAATTCAAAAGATGCTATAAATTGCAAAGGGTGCTCATCAAACAACACTTGGCCATTTTAGAATTAAGTTTTTGTGCACCCAGCGATTTTTGGACCTAGACCTAGTTGACCTGTTGCAGTTGAAGGCACTGTTTGAGCACCCACCTCAGTAGTTGAGAGATTTGTGGAGCAAAAATATGGCAGCGTCTGAGGAAGCCATGGATATCAGAGAGATGACTACTGAAGAGGCCACATAGGCCATGACGATAGGAGACACCCCAAAATGCGTCGAAATAGTTGTAGAAATCCCTAAATTGCCACGCATGTTGAGGCCCAAGAAAGACAAGCAACCTATGGTACGGGTGCGCGTGTCCCCAAGAAACCCGCTGAGAAGTAAATTAACCATGGAAGAAAAGGGTAAGCCAAATATTTGGAATCCGATGAGGAGGAGGAAGACCTTGAGGAAATCTTGGTGGAAGAAGAGGAGAACGAAGAAGTGGTGGAAGAAACCCAGGGTGCAGACCCTCTGACCAAGTTGTCTACGTATGTTCCTCCGCAGAAAGGGAAAGCAAGGGTGCCTAAGGAACTAGATGAGAGAAAAAGCTCTTTGTAGACTCCGTTGCTCCCTGATGATATCATTTTTGAAGGAGCGCACTTAGGATGGGTGCAAGTTCTAAAGTTTGAAGATTGGGTTCTTGCGAACCATGGGAAATTCCCACACTTGCCAACTGCACAGCTAATGCGGCTGAAGAAAAACACAGCGGTGGGAGTCATAGAGTTGGAACCACATAAGTGGTTGCGCAGAGTAGAGAAAGTAGGGTTGTTAAACCTGCTTTGGGTGCCAAATTACCATCACGCCCTAGTAACTATTTTTGTCATTAGGCAGCTGCTCTGCCTGGTGCATGATGGGTG
>APFE031201052.1:32309-59750 GCA_000404065.3 Pinus taeda | reverse complement strand
ATATATATATTCTCCCCTCTCTATTATGTTTAAGGAAAGAACGAAATTGGTGTAAGATAATTCATAATGTGTTACATGTCTTGGTTCGTTTAACTGATGCTTGGACTCTGTGTTCTTCGTTCCAATGTTTCACCGTATGGGTGTTCTCTTGGTCGTGAACTTTACTTGCGTGCTTGTCCATTTTGGTTGGGAAAATTTCATGCGAACTACCATACTTTGTTCTATTTTAAGAGAGGAAAAACAATATGCAGTTGTAGGCCTGCACTCTACTTGTTATTTTGAATTCAATTAGACAATAGACGGAAACATGATTGCACAACATGTAGACGATGATACAGATGGATGATGATTGAATTTGTGCTCTGTCTCTTTTATTGTTTGTATCCAGAAAAATGATGAACCCTTCTCATGATTTTCATTGTTACATTTATATGCTTTGTCTATAGTTAATGGAATTGTGTAGTTACTTTCATTTGTAAACATTATAGTTACATAACTTATTAAGATTTCGGTTCTGTCTACATGAAAAGATTTTACATCTAGACACATTTGTCTTTTTCTCTTAAAATGACAAGACAATTATTAATCTACTGTTTATTTAAGTAAGACAAGTAAATAATCCTAAACAACCAAACTACCTTTGACTAATACAGAGATTAAGATAGAAATAAAACCCTACCTCCAACTCTGACAAACTAACCATATAAGATAAACAAAAAGTTAACTTAACTTTCCAACCTAGCATAGACCAACACCTGGTCATGGTGCCTTAGTTGGATGCTCCTGCATCAAGCTCCTTAGGCAAAAAGAAATCATGACTCTGGTCCATGAGCTTCTCAACTGAAGAACCCATCTGTTCAATCTACCTGGCATCAAGCCACGAACTGTCCTCAATAGGATGGTTCTTCACATGACCAGGTATTGCAAATACTCCTTTTGCCAAGTTCATTTGGCCACCTAAGTATCGAGGATACTCTCGATCTCGGGAGGTTGAATGTAAGGCATCTGTCTCATCCAAGTTTCTCCTCCATCCTGGGTATTCCATATGGGCCGTGTAGTTCTGTCTTTTTCTTCTTCTTCTTCTGGGTTAGTGGTGTAAGGGAACAGGTTTGCTACATTGAAGATGGGTGAAATGCCTATCCCTAGTGGTAGCTGTAACTCATAGGCATTCACTGAAAATTTCCGGAGGATTTTGCAGGGTCCTATCTTCTTATAATTCAACTTATTTTATGTACCTTTCGGGAAGTGTTCCTTGCGCAAATGCGCAAGGACCTCATCTCCTACACTAAACTGTACTTCCCTTCTCTTCAAATCTTTCTATTTATACTTTAGGTTGTTGTCCTGCAATTTAATTTTTACCTGCTCATGCAAATCCCTCATCACATTAGTGAAATCTTCTCCATTTGTGCTTCACCTTTCCTATAGTCCAAGATCTCGCAACTCATGCACTCCACGAGGATGCATGCCGTAGAGGATCTGAAATGGACTATAACTGGTGCTATGATTAGGAGATTTGTTATAAGCAAACTCTGCCTGAGCAAGCACTCGATCCCACATCCACGAATTCTCACCAATCAAGCTTCGTAGCAGGTTTCCCAGACTCCTATTTACCACCTTTGTTTGTTTGTCAGCTTGCGACTGATAAGAAAAGCTGTAATTCAACTATGTATCCATCTTCTTCCACAGGGTACGCTAGAACTTCCCTGTAAACTTCACATCCCTGTCCGAAAGGATAGAGTTAGGCAACCCATGTAGCCTGGCAATCTCTGTAAAAACCAAGTGGGCCACGTGAGTGGCATGACTGGTTTTTTTGCAAGGGATAAAATGCGCCATCTTTGAGAATCTGTCCACTACTACCATCACTGAGTCATAACCTTGATGTGTCTTAGGTAGACCCAAGACAAAGTCCAAGCTGACTGAGTCCTACGGCCTGCCTAGAACAGGTAACGGTGTGTACAGTCATGTGTTTTGACTTGTGACCCTTTTCCAACTGGTACACTTTACACCTAGTCACAAATCGTTGTACATCCCTTCGCTTCTTTGGCCAAAAATAGAAATTACTGAGCTACTCGAGTGTCTTATCTATGCTGAAATGTCCAGCTATACCTGCACTGTGCTTCTCCCAAATAATGTTCTCTCTCATCGAGCAGTTAGGAATGCATAGCTGTCCTCCTTTAAACAACAATTTCTCTTGCAATTTGTAGTCCAAGCATGGATTGTTATCTCTTACCAAGGGATTTTGACATGCTTTATAGGCCTCCTTAAAATCTCTATCAGTTTGGTATAAATATTTTAAGTGCTCAAAACCCAACACTTGCACAATACTCTCCGGCAGAAGTAAAGCTCTCCTACTCAGTACATCTGCCACCTTGTTGGCCTACCTACTGATGTGTTTCGACATGAAGGTGAAACTATGAAAATATTCCACCCACTTGGCATGTTTGTGGTTCAGCCTGTGCTGTTGCATTACATATTGTAGTACAGAATTATCTGAAAACAACACAAATTCGTTTCCGAGCAAATAATGCCTCCAATGTTTTAATGCCTGTATAAGAACATAGAACTCCTTGTCATAAGACGAATATTTATGTTTGCTTTCATTTAGCTTCTCACTGAAAAATGCAACAGGATTATCCTCCTGGCCGAGTACAACTCCAATAGTTGTACCGCTTGCATCACAACGAACCTGAAAAAGCTTCTTAAAGTATGGTAACCTTAGGATCGACCTCTCTGTGATCTTCTTCTTTAGTAGTTGAAAAATTCTCTCCATTACATCAGTCCATCGAAAAGGCTAACTAGCGTTTTTAATGGTGTCCAACATAGGTGCACAAATTTTGCTAAAATTTCTTATGAATTTCCAGTAAAAAATCGCTAGTACTTGAAAGCTACGTACCTCAATAAGCTTTTTGGAGATGGCCAATTAACTATCTCCAAAACCTCCTCCATATCCATCTTCAGTTCACTTTTTGCTATTACAAAGCCCAAATAAATCAATTCCTTTTGCAGAAAGTACACTTCTTCAGATTTATCAACATTTTATTTTGCTGTAATTTTTCCAACACTTTCCAAACATGTTGAAGGTGCTCGTCCCTTGTCCTATTGAAAATCATTATGTCGTCCAGGTATACTATCACAAATTTTCTGATGTATTCTTTCAACATCTCATTTATTAACCACATAAATGTACTAGGTGCATTACTCAACCCAAATGGCATGACCAACCATTCATACAGTCCCTCATTCATCTTAAAGGTCATCTTCCACTCGTCCCCCTCTCGTATCCGGATCTAATGATACCCGCTCTTCAAGTATATCTTAGAAAAATATACTACCCCGCTTAAACAATCCATCATGTCATCCATCTGTGGCAGTGGAAACCTATACTGGATGGTGATTTTGTTGATGGCCCTCGAGTTTGTGCACATCCGCTATTCTCCTCCTTTCTTGGGAGCGAGAACCGTTGGAACTGCGCAAGGGCTCAAACTCTCCCTAATCAATTATTTGTCTTGCAATTCCTGCACCTGCTTCCTAATCTCTTCATTGTCCTTGGGGCTCATTTGGTATGCTGCCTTGTTCGGAAAACTAGCTCCACGGATGAAATCAATATGGTAAATTATACTTATTTTGGGGGGTAATTTGTCTGGCAAGTGAGCCACCACTATGGCTGTAAATTTCTGCAACATCTGCTGAATTTCTGGGGATAAATTTGATGCCTCTGTATGCAACAACACTATTTTTTCTCTTTTTACAACTGTATAACCCATCTTGCTGTCCTCAACTTGTTTCAGAAATTGTTTTCCACTAATCAACAGTGCTCTTGTCTCACTTGTCCATGTTGTCCCTTCCTCCTTGATGGGCACAAGTGTATGCTTGATTCCATCCTTAACAAACCTATAACAGTTCATCAATCCATCATGCACTACCTTTCTGTCATACTGCCATGGCCTACCCAGCAGTATGTGACATACATCCATCAGCATGATGTCACAAATGAATTTATCCTTATATCTGCCTATTTGAAACTCCACCTCGCATTATTCATCCACCAGCAACTAATGGCCTTTTTGCAGCCATGAAACTTTGCACGGGGTGGGATGTTTCAATCGCTTCAATTCTAACATCTCCACCATCTCTGTGGACACTAAGTTATCTATACTACCGTTGTTGATAATTAACTTACAACACTTACCATGTGACTTACAAACTGTTCTAAACAAAGCCTTCAGCTGCGTTTGTCTGGTGGCTTCCTTGGTTGGTTTTAACAACACCTTGTTCAGCACTAGGGAATCCCCATTTCTAGAGCATTTTTTGCTTCTTGGGGAGGTGCCTCTGCTTCCTCTGGTTGTGAACCATATGCACCCTTTTGTCGAACTTGGTCTGCTTTAGGACACTCAAATAAACTGTGTCCCCATTTATGACACCTGTAACATTGATAACTAGCTCTTCTACCTCAGCCATTTCCATTGCCTCACTGATATGGCCTACTAGCTCTCATGCTATCACCTTTGTCTGCTGCTCTCGAAGCTTTGGAACTGCTACCTTCCTCGTTACTACTAGCAGTCTGCCCTCTACCATAGGACTAGCCTTTTCCCCTACCATCTCCTTGTCCTCTCTGGGCATTCTGCCTTCCCTCGCACTCTGATATGCTTCTTCAATGTTCTTTTGAGACAAAATACTAATTTCATCTACAATTTCTAGTCTTAAACCATTTACATACCTGGCTGTCTTTTCTGTGGTATCCTCTGTATAACGAGCCCTTAGGTTCACTCGATAAAACTCCTCAGTGTACTCTCTCACTGTCATTCCTTTTTGTTTCAGATTCTGCACTTGCCTTTGTAGTGCAATCTGATAATATTTTGGTAGAAATCTTCCCTTCAACTTAGCCACCATCCTTGACCAGGTTTTGATCAACAACTTATTCAATCTCCTTCTCTCCGTTTGGACATTATCCCACCATAGGGCTATGTGTCCCTTCAACTTTGTCATAACGAACTTGACTCCTCGGTCTTCACTAACCTCCTCACACTCAAAATACTTATCCAACTCACTAATCCAATCCATAAAACCTCTATGGACATGCTACCATCATAGTTTGGGAGTTTTGGTTTGGGTTTACTGCTTGCCATTAAAACAGATCTCAATAGTCTCACCTCTGGGGCCTCGCCATTCGATCCATTTGTTTTCGCTCCAACTTTCTCTTCGCTGTCATTGCTACCCCTGAGTCTTTTCTTCTCCCTGTCTCTACTACCTCCAAATGGGCAGTAAGAATCCTGATCTCCTCTCTCAGTCCTTCCTCTGCTATCCTTCGAGCACCTTTGCCATGACCTCACCTTCCTACCTCCATTTCTCTAACTGACCTTAAAACAACAAAAAAATTAAAATTGGCTTTGATACCACTATGATGGGACCCAATCCACACTCCAATGTATCCCTTGATATAAAGTCTGTCCAATGCTAATGATGTTTGTGGATTCGGTTGATGATTTGGCATTTGATTAGAGATATGAAAATAGATATTTTTACTGATAGTTGCAATCATTTAATGTGGCTCGTAAATGCGAACCTACCCTGTACTACAGCCTCAATCCTTGTTTTTCTGCTTGGTATTTTACACAAAACCTTTGGGCGTTCCGATCATTGTTTGGTATTTCGCTCTACTATGGGAGCTCTGCAAGGGTTTCTGTTGAAATGCTCTGTCCAATCCTGGTTCTTTTGGAAAACTCTATTTCGGCCTTGGCTGCGAATGTATAATGGTTTCCTGGACTTACATGTGCTACTGGCAACAAATTTCCTTACTGCATGAAACTACTTTGGCTCTGGAGGTTGGTTCACTTGTATTCTTCTGCGCAATGAGTTATTTTCTCTACTGTTACTTGGAATCAATGTCTAGTTTGGTTTCTTGGGCTATCAGCTATTATTTCCTGTTGTTAGCAATGTTCCTTGTTACTGTTATAGTGCTAAAGTTGTTTTATATTTTTGGTTCCTCTGTGCACAGGGTTCATGCACAATGGCTCATTCGGATTTACCTTTAGGTAACTTATTTCTCCCTACTTTATCTCTGCCTTTTTCTAGTTCAGGGACTAATCAATGTTCGCTCCTCTTGTCTCAGGTTTGTCTGGCATTCCGTGGTTTTTTTGCATGAATGTCTTTGCTCAGTCACACTCCTAGGTGAGTTATGTTCTTCCTTCGCTAGTAGTGTATCACTCTTTGTTCGCTGTTAAGTGTGGCATGTCTGACTTCCTTTCATTCTGGTTGTGCAGGTCGAGGGTTTGACCTTGGGGGTGGAGGATTTCAATGATTTTTCTCTTCAAACCCTACAATTCTCTGCTGGTAGGCTCTTTCACCATAATTTATCGAATTGTAATTAGGGTCTGTAGGTATATAGTGGCTACTCCTCGATGTTTGGCTGTTGTATGTGATTTTGAGTCATTTTCATGACCTGGGCATGCTTCTATTTACAAATTCTAGTTTTCGGATTCTTTCTAGCCTTGCTCTCTAGTTTGGCTCGAGGATTTTCTTAATATCAAACCCTTGACCAGGGCTTGTTTGGTCTAGCAGTCATTGTTTACTCCATTCGGTTGGATGATGTAATACTGGAATTGTATTTAACATCAATTATATATATATATATTCTCCTGTCTCTATTCTATTTAAGGAACGAACAAAATTGGTGTAAGATAATTTGTAATGCGTTATCTATCTTGGTTCGTTTAACCAATTCTTGGACTCCATGTTCTTTGTTCCAATGTTTCATCGTATGGGCGTTCTCTTGGCTGTGTACTTTACTTGCGTGCTTGTCCGTTCTGGTTGTGAAAATTTCATGCGATCTACTGTACTCTGTTCTATTTTAAGAGAGGAACAACAATATGCAGTTGTAGGCCTGCACTCTACATGTTATTTTGAATTCAACTAGATAATAGGTAGAAACATGATTGCACAACATGTAGATGACGATACAAATGGATGATGATTGAATTTGTTCTCTATCTCTTTTATTATTTGTATCCAGAAAAATGTTGAACTCTTCTCATGATTTTCATTGTTACATTTATATGCTTTTTCTACAGTTAATGGAACTGTGTAGTTACTTTCGGTTGTAGACATTATAGTTACATAACTTATTAAGATTTTGGTTCTGTCTACATGACAAGATTTTATATCTAGACACATTTGTCTTTTTCTCTTAAAATGACAGGACAATAATTAATCTATTGTTTATTTAAGTCAGACAAGTAAATAACCCTAACCGACCAAACTACCTTTGACTAATACAGAGTTTAAGATAAAAATAAAACCATACCTCCAACTCTGACAAAATAAACATATAAGACAAACGAAATGTTAAATTAACTTTTGAACCTGGCAGAGACCAACACCCGGTCATGGTGCCTTAGTTGGATGCTCCTACGTCATTCTTTCACCCCCAACAAGATTTCTCAATATTTATTTATTATATCTATAAGTCTCGGTCTCCATTTCTCCCATAAGTGGTTGTGCTAGCTTGTCAAAAGATGAAGGAAAATTTTGTTGCATCCCAAGTTGGAAAGAAGATATGCTACCTTATTTCCTATTCTCTTAGTGCGAGAGGGAATAGTGACTGAAATCATATGGATCATATGGTTAATATGACATGGGATATATTTTTTCAATCTCCAAGTGTGAAAAATATTTTTGAAGAAGCTCCATTGATCAATTTATTTATTCTTGAGATGACTAACTAAGAATCACCCTTCACAAAGAACTTGGAGAAACATTGTGATGATGCAATAAAAAGGCTAGTCACTAGAGCTATAAATTTGGTTTTTGTTTCACTTAAATGTCTCATACTATTTGTGAATATAAACATTGGATGCCTATAATTGCCATAGAAGATTCCTCCAAGACTAGAATAACCCTGATTTCCTTTAAATGCCTTATTAGAATTATGTTTAAGGAATATAGGGGAAGGAGTGCTCTAAGAGGTTTGAGTACTAGAAGATGGAATTCTTGGAGGTAAAGGATCAATAAAAGGAGACAAAAACAACTAGTTATTACATAAAGTTTTCGCATCCAAACCTTCAACTTCCTAGTTTGACAATCACCAACGGTGTGGTAATATTGTTTCATGAACACTCTGAAATGATTTTTCCTAGATTACCTCCACTTCTTATCATTATTTATTAAAGATACAATTGTTCCTCTCCTTCCATATGTTCCATAGATAAAACCTTCAACCATTTCTATGATGCCATTCCAATTCCTGCTTGACTATTGAAATAAGATAAAGAGTTGAAACCATAGATTTTTAGAAAATTACATGTATTGTGTAATGTTTCCATGTCCTCTACATTCTATCTACAAAAACAAGGGTGTTTGTATCCTCTATAGAAAATGTTATCCCGTTAAAGGGATATTTTATGTACTAACAACGAAATAAAATGAGAAATATTGGGCCATAAGTTCTATCTCTAAACTTGTTTACAATTGGCTAATGAGGAATATTAGTATGACCCTCATTTTATTTCCATGCCTCATTCATTATGAACATACCCTTTTGGTTATAGCCCCATTGGAGTTTGTATTATCCCTCGGAGAGTGGGATCTTTCATTTGTGAAGTTCTTCCATTAATGTGTCCATATCGTCTTGATTAAGATTTTGAAGCCAACTTTACTTATATTTCCATTCTCTCTACGACGTGTCCTTCGTTATCTAGTTCCAATAATATTCTACTATGAGGATACATATAGATTTCATGAACTCTTCTATAGTAACAAATTTTACCATGTTGCCAAGCTTTGGATATTGCTGCCATGATTCCATCCAAAACAAGGCATCCTTTCCCTCTTAGACTTCCTAAAAATAGTGTTGTTGTATGATGTTGGCCAAATTCCATATTGAAGATCCTTGAATAGAGTTTTGAGCTCTCAATTATGGTTTCCATGATTGAGAGGGGTTGTATTTCTTACTCCAAAGCAACCTTCATATTTCCTGGCCACCTTGAGTCCTCCTCCACCATAATTTTTCCCCAAAAAAATTATTTAGAATTTTTAGATCATGAAGATCAAGACCAAGACCATTTTGAAAAGATAAATTATCTTAGGCTACAAGGACCATTTTTCTTTCCCTTATATCCACTCCCTAAAGAAAGGATATTTAGATAATATTGATGGATCTAAGGACTCCTTTCGGTGTTGCCAATACAGAGAGAATATATATTGGAAGGGCTTACAAAATAGATTTTAAGATGACTAATCTACTAGAAAAATTGAGAGATATAAAGGTCCAACAATCCATTCTTTTAGATTTTTCCTAGACTAATTCCTTCTAGTGAATGTTGCTAAGGGTGTTATCTACCAAAGGCACCGCTGGGTATTTAGCAAGAAGATAATTGCACTAAAACCCCAACAATTTGGCTAGGTGCCCCTGCACTACTAAGTTAGTATTAAATAAATAAATTGTAGATTTACCCATATTAATGGATATATTTGAGGCTTCCATGAAGTCGTCTAGGATCTTCCTTAGAGGTCTAGCTTCTCTTACTATGGGAACTCCCATTAGTGTTGTATAATCAATAAATTATTGATGGGAGATGGAAAGGTCATCACCATAGAGTATTAATCATTTTATATTTCCTTATGCCATTGTTGCCTTAATGGTGTCTACCACCTCTTTTGCAACAAGAATAAATAATATGGCGAGAGAAGGCTGCCTTTTCGAATTCCATGTGAAGACTTGAATGTTGAGGAAGGAGATCCATTGAACATCACTAAGAATAAAGGGGTTACAACCAAAGCTCCTACGCAATTAATCCAACTATCTGAAAATCCAAATTTTTTGAGAACATTGAATAGATAATCCTAACTAAGTTTGTTGAAGGCCTTATATAGGTAGAGTTGAATTAGCATTCTTACCATTTAAAAAAAATCAATGAATGGAGGATCTCATGGGCTACTACTATTACCTCCAAAATATTTCTATCCTCCACATAACTAGTTTTCTCCATTGAAGTTAGATCTTGCATGAGTGACTTTAGACGATATGCAGTGACTTTTGAAATAATCTTATATATCATATTGTAGAAATCTAGTGGCCTAAAGCTACTAGGATCCTAAGACTTATCAAACTTTGATTCTAGTGTTAATAGAATTTCATTCAAGGTTGGAAATCAAGAGAATATACTATATAATTTCTCCACCAAATCATGGATTTCTTCACCAAAGAAGTCCCAACAAGCCTAAGAAAAATTGTGGCAAACCCATCTGGCCCAAATGCTTTGTCTTTTGGCATGGAAATTACCACCTCCTTGACTTCATCATAGGATACCTCTTGTGGTAAGGAAACATTATGATTTGGTTTAACCAACAGTGAGACATTTTCTGTGATCTTCTGAATTGATCTCCATCACTTTTGATTTGGTTCAGCTAAATGCAATCCATAATATTTAAGAAATTCTTTCTCCATCTCTTTGTGATCTAGGAGTTTTCATCCTGCTTTATCCTTGAGCAATAACATCCTATTATCTTTTCAGTATTTGATAATTTATTTGTGAAAAAACTTTGTGTTCTTCTCCCATTATCTAAGGCACTGGATTCTTTACTTTTTCTTCCATAATATTTCCTCGTGTTACCTTATGTCCTCTATTTTGGTGAGGAATTGTCCTTTTTTTGTAGTTGAATCCTTAGGTTTTCCCTCCATAATTATTTTTTGTTGGACCTCTTGCATATGTACTTCCAACTCTTGTTTTGATTATAAAATGTTTCCAAAATCTTTTTGTTACATCATTTTATTTTTGACTTAAGAATTTTGAGATTTTATTTAAACTTGGCCATATTGGAGGGACCCTAGACTTGAATCTCTTCCCCCCACGCCATTGCCTTCTCATGGAAGGATGGATCCCTAAGCCAAAAACTCAAATATGAAAGGCATATTTTCAGGGGTAGATTTAGCATCTATTTTTAAACAGATTGGCCAATGATCCAACCATGTATAAGGAAGTATAGATTCTTCCAAGAAGACAATCAATTCTAATAGAAGTTCTAAGACTAAAAATATATCAAGCGTGAGCTTATTTGGTTCTTACCATTGCGGTGATTATTCTAAGTGAATACTTGATTAACTGTTTCCACATCAACCAACTTCATTTGCTACATCAACTGCTTGATCTGTTGAGATTTTGTGTCTACACAACGAAGACCTCCATTTTTTTCCCTCCATTTATGTTTCCATGTTGAAGTCTCCTTGTAGAATTGATAGGTTATCTTAGTGAAGCTCTCTAATGCTAGTTGAATGTCTAAGAAAGCTTGTCTTTTTGTTCGCCATATTTGGACAATAGAATGTTGTTATGATTTTTTTAATTTTGATCCTAAGTAGTGGAATATACCAAAGATTATCCTTGGGGTAGCCATCTAATATGTAAATTCCACTTTGTTTCATTTCATTAAGATAGTCAGTCCCCTTGATTTCCCTAAAAAATCTAGTGATATCATTTGGCATTATATCCAACAATGAGATGCTATTGAGCTAACTTTATCATTGGCAAATTTAATCTTTTGTAACATTACTGTTGAAGTCCTAGATTTTCTTCTTTTCAATACCCTTTTACCTTCATCTACATCATTTTTCATGATAGTTTTGCTACATATTAAAGTTAAAAGGTCACTTTATATATTCTTAGACATAATAAAATGTATGATTCATTTATAGTTTATAGTCTACTTTTTCTTTACGAAATTTAATCAGAACATCTCTATAACTACCAAAATGCACTCATTCTCATCTAACAAAAGATTCTACATCTACATCCATGGTTAGACATTTTCCAACATGTTTGAAGAATAATAAAGGATGCTGGTAGATGAAAAATGTTCAACACATGAACATCCATCTATTTTGTTGATATCCCAATTCACAGGGTTTGATAATTTTGATGGTCAAACTAGAAGTCAATTCTAGTTATAACAATTGACCCTTACGAAACATTTGAAGATAAATCATGACATCATCAAGCAATCATGGGAATGAACGAGAGTAGCTTGGTATCAAAACTTATGATGTTTCAATCTAGGATTTTCTCATGATTTTCTCTTCCCGTAGAAAATCATGAGAAGCACGATTCCTATTTTGATTTAATTAGTTAGTTGTCAAATATAAACTTATTTCGAGGCTTCTAGGTCTTCAAACTATTATTTGAAATGAATTATAAATAAGCTTCAAAACAAGACAATGGAGAACATTAAGTTTGTAATCATTTTTCCACTATTGAAGACTCTTTGTTCGTGTTAATACAAGTACTACGTTCCTCAAATTTGAATGCATCCCTGGTCAATCTGATTTGAATCCATCGTGCCTTACACTCAATAGGAGGGCCCGATAGAGAGTTGTAAGATAGTATAGATGCTTTGATTTTATTATCATTTCAAACTAGTTATCATTGGATTTTCATTTAAGTTGCACTTGTTTCAATTTACTTACTGTTGATTTTGCTGCACGGGATTGAGCATTCACTAAATTTAAAACAACCAATTTTTTTTGAAATTTTAGTTTTCTACATTTATATTTCATCTTAGCCTGATATTTAAATGTTGAATTAATTCATTTCTCGATTTCACATATTAGTAATACGTCATAAGATGAAATTTCATTTTGATTCGCTGATTTTTGAAACAAGTTTTGCTTCTTCTAATAGAATAAGATTTTTGTTCATTGCAGTATATTAAGATTTCATTTGAGAAAATAGATTAGATATTTCAATTTGTTGTTGTTATAATAATCCTTTTGATTTCATGTATTTAGAAATAGACTTTTCCATTTCATGCAATTAGATTAGTCCTTTCAATTCCATGTAATTTGATTTTTCTTTTTTCTTTTTTTCATTTCAGGTAACTAGAATAATTCTTCTTATTAATGCCATCAGATAGTCCTTTCTTCAATTCAATTGAAATAGAATGATATTTTTAACTTGATATTTTTTTTAAAACATACTTTTTCTTTTCAAGTTTGATAGAAAGAACATGTGCTTAAACTTGAAATGAGTTAATCTTGATAGCTCATTTTTAACAATTTCATTTAATTGTTTTGTCCTTCTAAATAAAAAATAGAACTCCTAGCATATACTGTGCATGCACTTCATAAGTACACAAACCTTGGTTTGACAAAGGATTAGTGAGCACGCTACTAACCTTAAGCATAGAAGAACCAAGTCTTCGGCCTTAGTAGAACATGCGGAAAAAACCAAACATCATGTTTGTATTGAGGAAGCTAGTGTGATTGTTAGGGATTCACAATTCCATCATCGAAAATTTAGGGAAGCCCTTGAGATTGAAAAAAGGCCAAGCAATCTCAATAGAGAGGATGGTTGGAAAATTAGTGGTTGTCGGGTCCCAACACTCTCTTCCTAGTCGCTTTTTTTTCTTCCCTCCCTCATTTTTTGGCTTGTTCTTATTATACCATATCCTAATAATTTTAACTAATAGATAATTTTTATTACCTGTACCATTATATAATAATAAGTTAATTTAACAATTAGATATACGATTAATTATTTTTGGATATTTTTCGATTCCTTTTAGAATAACTATTATCCGAATTAAAGTTCATTGTAAAGTAGTTAAAACCTTTATGTAAATTCATATAAACATTGCATTATATCTCGATAATCTATTGAATAGGTCAACCACTAGGCTAATTAGATAAATAATTATTTTTATTTATATATATGATCCTAACTCTTGACTTTTATATTTTATATATTTATTTAATACCTTTTATAACTAACTAATAGCTTAATAATACTACTCTATATGTATATGTATAGTGTATATGTTATGTATATATATAATATATATAGTATATTATATATATAATATTAATATATTATATATACTATATATAATTATATATATATAATATATAATATATATATATATAATTAAAATTCATATTCCCCTTTGACATTTTATGATAAGATAACTTCCAATTTGATAAATTAAATTAAATTAACTTGTTTGTGTCCCCTTGGTCCTAGTCCATGTAACTACTCCCTAGTCAAAAGTCATTATAGCCTTTGCCTAGTCATGATTATAGCCATTAGAGATATGCTCTGTCTATTTAACATGTATAGCTTGATCTGCTCCTCAACTTGTCCTAACGATGAACCACACTGGTTGGTTCGAAACACGTCGACAAATGAAATATCATGTGATTTACCCCGAAAAATATATCGTAAACTTGATATGGATCACAAAAGCCTTAATTCAACAATTGAATCCCTGCACGGAAAAGCCATTGCAACCAAGGTTCATCATTTTGAACAGGCATGCTTCAAGGTTTCAAAGTTGAAATCAGATCTAGCATTCCTTAAAAGATGCAGAGACTCCTCTGTCATCCCGATCTTTACCTAGATTAATCACCGTCTTCCACTCCCCAAAACCATCAGGTGAGAATATCCCTGAGTTTGCTCTCTCATTTTCTCTTGGGTTTGCATTTTGATCTTGCGAACTTATTTTCCGCCTCCCTTTGAGCTAGGATAGATGCTTGTTTGGCTTTGAAGTCTCTTCAGTTTGAAGAAATTTGGAAGCATAAGTAGGCTTCTAAGTTTCTCAAGTTAGCCAAAAGTTCTTCGTTGTCTGATAGAGCCAAGGGAACAGTTTCCCTTAGCTGTGTCTCCTCTGATCAAATATCAGTGCTCAAAGTTTGGTTAGTCGGTAGCTCACAGGGGTTTCCTGATCTCCCTTCGCTAAAGGTTGTTGGTATCTCAGATCTTTCTGATGAAGCTCGTGATGTTGTTCCCTTAGATCCACTCCATTTTCCTTCAAATCGACAATTTTCTGAGTTGCGTTCAGGTTTTTGCGTAGAGGGTGATCACGTTGCCCTCATGCCTAATAATTTAGCATATTCTTCTCCCATTCTCGCTGTTCTGGAGTATATAATGTATCTCAGGGATAACATTCCTAGCATCTGCGTAGAAGATCAACATATTAGTTCACAAGACAACACCTTTAAGGTGGGTGGCTCTCTCTCTTTGCATGAGGATGGGTTACCAGCTTCTAGTTCTGGCCCATCCCATAGTATTCCAGGTCTGATAATGCCAATCCGTGAGGAAAGCTCCTCCTGTTCAATGCAGAGCAATGACTCTTTACAGTTGGTGTGTTTATCCAGTGGGAGATGCACAGATTAGGCAGGTACCAATCTCTCCCAGCGCTCTATTTTTAATAACTCTAATGTATCGTGTATTAATGATAATAATAGAATTCATATTAATTTCATTAATAATTATATTAATAATAATAATAATGATGATGATGATGATGATGATGATGATAATAATAATAATAAAAGTAAAAGTAATAGTATTAAGGTTGATATTTACAATAATAAGATTCATGATATTAATAATAAAAAGGATGTATTATTTAACAATTCAAACAATTATAAGAAAAATTACCTTATTAATAAGAATAAGAATATTGATAATAATAATTTAAAGCAGAGTAATCTTCCCCCTCCTCGTCTCATATTAATAACAAGCTTATCAATTTATCTAGTTTCTCCTTTCCCCCTTCAGTTTTTTAAGTTTTGGGTAAAGGATTAAATTTTTCCTTAGCCCCCAAGAAGATCCCTATAGATGACATCATTTGTGATATAGAGTTTGGGATCAAGGGTTTACCTGATAGAGTTAAGAACACTATTAGGCATGATTCTGTTGTTGTCTTGAGAAGGGCAAAGCCTCCCAAGAGCAACCTTAGCAAGGAAGAATTAGTAGCCCTCAGATCCTTAAACCATAACAAAAATATCGTTGTTCTAAAAGCCAACAAAGGTGGTGGTTCCGTAATTCTTAATAGGGTAGATTACCACGATAATATGTTAGATCATTTTCATAATAGTGGAAGCTATAAAAAACTTCCCAAAAACCCATTGAAAAAGATTTCTAGGAAGGTGGCCCTTGCCATTAAATCCAGTAGCTCTACGAGTTACCTGCACCATAAACTTATTGAGAGCAACCCTCTCACTCCTAGGATCTATGGACTCCCTAAAATTCACAAGGAATGAGCTCCCTTAAGGCCCATTGTCAACACCATTGGTGGTCCTACCTACCTTCTTGTAAATTTCCTTGCGTTAAGGCTTAAGCCCTTAGCTCGCCATACTTAGTCCTTCGTAAAAGACTCTGCTTCCTTTATTGATGAACTCAAGGAAATTAAGCTTGACTCTAGGGACATTCTTGTAAGTTTTGATGTTGTTTCCCTGTACAAATGCATCCATATAAATGAGGCTATGGAGGTAATCAACTGCCTAACTAATCCTGACACTGCTCGGCTAGTTGAGATCTGCCTCACTTCCACCTTTTTCAATTTTGAAGGTGAGTTCTTTGAGAAAACCTATGGGTTGCCATGGTCTCACCCCTATCCCCTGTCTTTGCTAATCTATTTAAGGAAGATTTTGAATCTAGGGCTCTAAATTCTACACACCTCTTACCCAAGCTTTGGAAAAGGTATGTAGATAACACCAATGTCATCTGGTCTCACGGCTAAGAGGAATCAGATCTCTTCTTCGATCATCTCAACAATCAATCCTTGACCATTAAGTTCACTAAGGAACAAGAATTCGATGTTTGCCTCCCTTTCCTTGATATTCTTATTTCTAAGAATAATGATGGTTCCCTCTCCCACCAAGTGTTTCGAAAGAAAACACATACGAAGCAGTATCTTCATGCTAGTTCCCACCATTTCTTGGCTTAGAAGATGGGTGTTCTTAATACCCTTGCTACTCAAGCCCTAAGGATCTCGAATAAAAAGAGCTTTAAGAAAGAAAAATCCCATCTCCTTGATGTCTTTGTTGAGAATGGTTATAGTAGATACATAGGTCATTAAGCTTTCCTCAAAGCTTCTAAGAATTATCTCACTAAAAGGGAACCAAAGGATCAGATTCTCGGTGTCCATCTTCCGTTTGTTCAGGGGACCACTTACAAGATTGCAAGAATTCTAAAGAAACATAATGTCCCCATGAACTTTAGGCTATTTAGCACCATTCATAAGTCACTCAGATTGGTGAAGGATCCTATTGACCCTAGGGATATGAAATGGGTATACATTATCCCTTGTTCCTGTGGGACCCCCTACATTGGTGAGACTGGTCGCTCCATTAATCAAAGGATTAGTAAGCACGTTGCTAATCTTAAGCATAGAAGAACCAAGTCTTCCACCTTAGCAGAACATGCGAAAAAAAACCAAGCATCATGTTTGTATTGAGGAAGCTAGTGTGATTGCTAAGGTTTCACAATTCCTTCATCGAAAATTTAGGAAAAGCCCTTGAGATTGAAAAAAGGTTGAGCAATCTCAATAGAGAGGATGGTTGGAAAAATAGTAGTTGTTGGGTCCCAACACTCTCTTCCTAGTCGCTTTCTTTTCTTCCCTCCCTCATTTTTTGGCTTGTTCTTATTATTTGTATCCTAATAATTTTAACTAATATATAATTTTTATTACCTGTACCATTATATAATAATAAGTTAATTTAACAATTAGATATACAATTAATTATTTCTGGATATTTAATATATTATTTTCGATTCCTTTTAGAATAACTATTATCTAAATAAAAGTTCATTGTGAAGTAGTTAAAATCTTTATGTAGATTCATATAAACATTGCATTAAATCTCGAAAATCTATTGAATAGGTCAACCTATAGGCTAATTTGATAAATAATTATTTTTATTTATATATATGATCCTAACGCTTGACTTTTATATTTTATAATTTATTTTTAATACCTTTTATATTAACTAATAATTAATAATCATTTTAAATTACTATATATGTATATTATTTATATATATTTATATTATATCTTTATCCCCCTTTTATACTTTTATATTTTATATATTTATCTAATACCTTTTATAACTAACTAATAACTTAATTATCATTAGTTTATATATATAATTTATATGCCCCTTTGACTTTTTATGATAAGATAACTTCCAATTTGATAAATTTAAATTAACTTATTCGTATCCCCCTGGTCCTAGTCCATCTAACTACTTCCTAGTCAAATTTAGCCTCTATTGCTTGGTCATGAATTATCCGTTATAGCCGTTGCTTGGTCATGAATTATAGTCGTTGGAGGTTTGCTCTGTCTATTTAACATGCATAGCTTGAGCTCTCCTCAAACTTGTCGACAAATGAAATATCATGTGATTTATGCTGAAAAATCTATCGTAAAATTAACAAAGTAATTAATTACCAATTAAGCTATGCAGTAATTAATTTTTTAGGGATTTCCTATGAGGGATTTCCTATGAATCCTCTCTTTGAGAAGCTTTTTTTTGTCTCTATAGTTAATGCCTTTTATATTTCATGAAAGTTTCCTCATTGGAAAGAATTTTGGGTAGAGATAACAACTTTGTTAAGAGAACCATTTGTCTAGAATTAGTATGTTTATTTGCCATTTCCTACATTAATTTCTTTTTTCTTTTCCATCATCTCTTTTTTTCTTCCTTCACATGCTTGGGAGTATCTTTGAATTTTTGTGTTTACATGCAAAGAATTGTTGGGGATGAGCTTGCTCCCTTTGAAGTCACAATCCCTTTATCTTTTAGTTGTATATATGTTTTTCTAAACAACTTTTTTTGTTGATTTGGTATATTTCCTGCGTTGTTCATTCTTCAATGAGGTTTGAGAGTGTGATTTTCTCCATATTCATGTCCTTTATCTTATTAGTATTCCTTATTTCATGTACATCTAGCATATCCATTTCCTCTATTGGTGCATTCTTTGTGGATTCCTCTAGCACTTTTCTCTTATGAGCTTTTGCCTCTCATTTTCCTTTTCGCTTCTCTTCATCCATTTCTTGAGGATGTATTTGATTTGGAATTTCTTGTTTCTCACTAGTCAAGGCCTCATAAAAATTTTTGGACTAAAGGAGCTCCTCTAGTGTTGTTGCATTTCGTGCTTGAGGGTTTTTACAACAAGGTTGGACTTTTTGAAGACCCTTATGATCCAATTTTTTTTCCTTTGTTGCATCTATGAGATTTAGGGAATACAATTTGAAGAAATGGCCATATTCATGGCACCTACAACATTTGAATGATACATGCTCATAGTCTAGAAGTTGTTTCCAAACTTTATCATGATAGGATAATTTGATTGATTCTAGCAGTGGCTCAGATATATTCATATACAACATATCCTTGCATATGAGGTGTAGCATTCTGGCTTAGCCACTTCATTATTTTCAAAAAATCTCTGAAGCATTTCTAATACCTTCTAAAATTTCCTCCTCCCAAAATTCTTTTTGCAAAGAAATTAAGCCAAACCAAATGGGGGCCACGAGGAAACTCTTCTTTTTCATGTTGTACCTCTCTTGCCAAAATTTCATGAATAACCCCACATTATTAAAAAAATATGGTTCATTCTCAAAAACCCTATTTTTGTCTTCCATATTTAAAAAATAAGCATAAATAAACCCTTTGATCCTAGCTTCATATCAATGTGTTCCTTCAATTAGAAAATCCATCTAACCAATGCTCTCTATGTTGGTGAAATGTCAATGAACTTGCATATTGACTAGTTAACCTTCATATGATGGATATAGTTGTCAATCTTGTCTAATATTACTTCATATTTCAGATCCTTCATTGCCTTAGGGAGGAATCTCTGTTGCATATGGTTTTGCCAATTCACCCTCATGGTAGATCATCTTTGTTTCTGTCAATTGATGGGGTACTTTCATATAATGGATTGAAATAGAACCTCTATTTATTGTGACCACATTCTTGAAAGAATAGTTCAGGAGACACTTTCACATTTCTAATAAGCTAAGCTTAAAACATGAAATCCATTTCTAATAAGCTAAGCTCAAAACATGAAAGAATGGTGCAACTGTGTAAGAAATTTCATACTATAACAAAGAAAAAAACAACAAAGCATTCATTTAACATGTAATCTCCTTCTAATGTTAATATTTGAAAAAAGCATCAAAGCATTCATTTAACATGGAATAATATTTATTATTTTATTTATTTTTATATATATTAAATTGCAATACACTTCCAAGATTTATTTGATAAATTAAATTCCAAATTTTCAAAGGTAAAAAAAAGAATGCTAAAATTACAATTTATTAACCATTGAAATTATGGAAAAGGTTTCCTTATTGTTGTTAGTTATTTTTATTTATTATAAATTTTCTTTTCCATATTGTTGTTAGTTATTTTTATATTTATATTAATATTTTATATTAGTAAACATAATAATTGATTTTGTACTATATTTTTAAATATTTGAATTTTATAATAGACATAATTTTCTCACAAATAAATCTTTTATAAAAATTATAAAATAATTTTATAAAATAAAATTTCACACAGATTAACTCATTTAATTCATTTATATAATATTTTAAAAAAATTAATCAATTTAACGCTCACTTTGATGGTTATCACCTTGAGGACATATTATCCTCAATCAAAAATGTGTAACTTGAAAACTCAGTTTATGAGTAATCCCACCTCTTTGCAAAGCAATCAGAATCAATACATTGAAAAAGATAGCTCCCCGTTTATAAAGAGTTAGTCAATCCTCCAACCTCGTGACTCGTGCATCTATAAACACTGCCCTTTTTTCTCTCATCCTGTCTCAACCCTGTGTTTAGCTGAGGTTTTGTATGCTTATTTTTACGCAATGCGATGATTATATCGCTTTGTTTATTTTTAAATAAATGATAATTGTATAAAAAAGAATTAGTGACTTGAAATTACCATGAATATTCTGATTTAGATAACAACCAAGTCATGGTGTCATATTGCTTCACTTAACAAGAATATTCAAGCTTTACTCAACAAGAAGGTTCACATTTTTAGGATCTTTGAATATTTGATTTTGTGTAAATATATAATTAACGAAAAATTAATTTAAAGTTTATTAAACACGAGGAATAAAATGTCCAATTACAAGTTATTCATATTTAATATTATAGCCAGCAACAAAGTTCAATTTTCTCAATTTTATTGTGTTCAGTGCAAATACTACTAATTCATATGACATAATTTTCATGTAGGTTAATTTATTTTTTCAACCTAAAAAGAAATCTGGTTTGGAGCAGCTTTCAGGCATGCATGATATTGTTGGGATTATACGACAAAATCAATAGAAATCCAAACCTCCCCCTAACATTTGAAACATATCCATTTGAACCCTATCCTTGGGACTTGGTACTTAAAAAATGGAGCATGTTAGTTACATCCAACCCGGTCGTTTTGGAATTTGGGGCCGCAAGAGATATAAACGTATACATTCTACGTGGTGAAGAGAGAGATAATCGGATCGATTGACTAAACAATGGCGGCAATAGGATGTTGGCTGGTCGATAGAGTGAGCAGTGCATTCATGGCCTCTGCCTTCAAATGTTCATGCATTGTCCTCCCCGAATCTGAGACTGATTCCGGCGACGAACACCCCCAGCCATTAGCGCGGGCCAAGAAACCCTCCAAACGCGCCGCGGTTGCGCAAGGGCAGGAAGTCAGCGTGAAGGGATTCCACCACGTAGAATTCTACTGTAGCGATGCAAGGGAGGCTTACCAGAGCTTCTCCTCAGCACTTGGCATGCATCTTGTAGCCAAATCTAATCGAAACACCACCAACCACACTTACAGAAGCTACGCAATCCAATCCAACGAAGTAACATTTGTTTTTACGTCCCGTTCGCCGCAAACCAGAAAAATGTCCCCAACGGACGAAACCATGAGAAAAATGCCCCACCCGGCTTTCTCGCCCGATGAAACAAGGCGGTTCGTGGCCACCTATGGCCTGGCGGTGAAGGCCCTGGGCATTCTTGTGGATGATGTGCAGGTGGCCTTTGAGAAAAGCGTAGCCAGAGGAGAAATTCCTGCCTTTAAACCCACAGTTCTGGTCGACGAAAAAACTTCAGGAAAAGTTAGTATAGCAGAGGTGAGACTTTGTGGGGATACAATAATAAGGTACGTCACTAACCATGATTTTCAGGGACCCTTTTTGCCCAACTACGAAACAGTTTGCTTACCCAGGCTCTCATCATCTCGCAAAATTTTAGGAGCTCACAGGTAAGTAGATTTTCCATTTTTAAAAAAAAAAGAAAAGAAAAATCTATTACAATATTTCTAAATATTTTAAAGAAGCTTCCATTCTTAAATTTTCCAGGCTAACTGTGCAGGCTTCTTGGATTGGATCATGTACTATTTCACTCTCAAAATCATCCTGTTCATGAACATGGCGAAATTTCAGAAGAAGAGGAATGTCCAAAACGCAAGAAACGATCGAAATCCATCGTTGTGGGCATCGAAAAGAAGAAGTTACTGATTTATCGCTTGAAGAACGAAGGTTGTCCAGTGGAACATTGCCAAGACTCTGCCTCTAGTATTCAGTATCTGGCTATTTTATGTGATGATATATTTAAAGCGGTTGAAGAGATCATGGGTTCTGTTTTAATAGTTCCAAATTCGAACGTATTAAATCTGAGTTGCTCAAGTTTAAACTTAGCGATCATGTGTTCTAAATTCCAAAGTAAGCAAACCGGATGGAAGTTTGAGGTTGTGGGCAAGCCATCTTCTAGCTACTACCAGCAGCTGAGGGAGGTAGGGATAGGGAGCATGTTAACTGATGAGCAGCTTGTCAAGTGTGAGGAAATGGGAATAATGGTGGACAGAGACGAGCAGGGACTTCGTTTCCACATCCTCATAAAGCCTCTGGGCAAAAGGTACTATAATTAAAAAAATTCCTTTATTGTTTCATATTTCTTTTCGTGGTAATGGTGGGAAAGTAGCATTTTTTTTTTATTCCATTGGTTGTAAATTAGGGTGGTAAATATAGCTGTTTTCTGAATGCTTATGTGTATATTTTGTTAATGATTATTTTTACTATGTTTTTTTTATTGTCATTTATATATTTTGTTAATGTTTATTTTACATGTTTTAATTGTTTTTTTAGTAAGGTAAGGTCATAAAATAAAATAAGTATAAGAATAATTTATTTTTAAATTTATAGATAGGAAAGATATCAAATTGGTGTATGAGATTTTTTATTTGTGGAATCAGGGATTGTTCTATACAGATTTTTGTTAATAAATCGAAAACTTGCTTTCATGTAATAATCTTTATCTGTATAATAAAAAATCTGATTCCTCATAATCATTTCACTATTAAAATCTACCAACCTAATTGTAATACTCTACTCTTCTAAATTTGAAATTATAATCTCTTAAAAAACACATATTATTGATTATTAAATTTATTCAAAACATTAAAATTGAATAAATATATAACATAAACTTCATTTTTTTAAATTTATCCAAAAATAATCTCTATTCAAACCTCAGCAAACTATTATATAGTTTTTTTTATTTTTTCAAGAAATAAGGGAAAAAAATATAATTTTCTATGATTTCATTGTTTCTGCTCATATGTTTTGAATCTGTATTTTGCAGGTCTACTGTATGGTTGGACATAATTCAGCGCCTGTGTATATAAATCCATGTAAACACGGTTAGCTGTACAACGATGCTGCTGTTACAGCATTGGATCAACGAGACAATGGAACCATGTCTAATTTTGTTGGCATTTTATAGGAAGCAAATCTCGTTAAACCTCGATTATTCTTCTTGTACATGAACACAGGATCTTTTAAGGTTGACTTGTGGAGGACAGGATCGTATAAGGATTACTTATTGTGGACGATTCAACAATCCAGTTAGATGGTTCTTATTTAGTTTTTTTTCATCTATTATATTATTGTATTATAGAGATTATATCATAGAGATTATATCGTAGATTATTCTTCTTTTAGGTGAACACCGGGGCTTCAAAGGATTATTTATTGTGGAGTATTATGATCTAGTTTATTATGATTAGTAAATTCTTTTATATGGTTTGTTTTATTAGTTCTAGGTCTTTGCCTGGTCTCTATTTTTTAAGTTATGTGGAAAAATTTGTGAAATGGATTGTGTAATAAGAACATGAATATATAAGAGATAAATTGTGCGACTCATATAACATAAATATATAAGAGATAAGAGATAGTGTGTGATTATATATGGTATAAGAGTTATATGATATAAGATATAAAGTGTGTGGCTATATATCATATATATTATATAAGATTTATATTGTTGAGATCTTCTGTTTGAGCAAAATAGGAAAAATTTCAGCTGATGACAACAATAGAATTCAGGTCCTATATTAGCTCCAGGTTGTTGGGAGGGAGTTAATGCCTCCTATATTTGATGTGAGGGAGTTAATGAGGTTGTTGGGAGGGAGTTAATGCCTCCTATATTTGATGTGAGGGAGTTAATGAGGTTGTTAGATTCTCTATGCTATATAACACTCGGATGGTTTGCTAAGAGGGTGAGAGTTTTATGAGGTTTTCATTATGTAATATCCAATTTGATTAATAAATTCCTGATGCCTATGTTTGGTGGACGTAGCCCAGATTGGTTGGGTGAAACACGTTAATTTTTGTGTTTATGCGCTTGATATTCTGTTGTGTGTTATTTTGTTTGATTTGTTGTGCCTCTGAATTCCAACAGTTGGTATCAGAGCATGTTGGAGGTGCTGCCTGGAGGAGATGCACAGTTTGGAGGTAGAGCGCAGGGGTTGCTGGATTGCTAGATTACCTGATTGCTGCACTGCGCGCGGTAATACCTGGTGCGTGGAGAACTTTTCTCTAGTTGCTGGAGTTGTTGGTGCATGGAGTTGTTGGTGCATGGAGAACAACAATAATACATGGTGCGTAGAGCGTGCGTGGAGCTGTCGTGGAGCCTGAATGGAGCGTGGATACCTGGTGCGTTATACAGCCGCTCATATACCTGGTATGTTAAGCAATGCATGGAGCCTGAAGTTTTCAATCGTTGGTGCGCTGTTTTAATTGCACAGAGCCTGAATTTGCGTCCAGAAGGTGCGTTAATTGCTGCGTTGTTAACCTGGTATTCGTTGTTAAAATGGTGCGTTAAATTGCTGTAATTTCTGATTCAAATGGAGAACAATATACTTTGCTGTGAGTTTTCTTTGGAGGTGCAAGGTATTAAGCAAGGTTAGTAAGCAATGTTGGACAGTTGTATAACATATGTCGGGTTGTACAGATCTCCTTACATTGTAAAATTTCAAATTTTACCACCAATCTCGCTATCTATGGAAATGAAATTGTCAACCATGAACAAGAAATAGCACGTTTTTTCCGGTAAACTTGTACTTAATAAAACATCGCGAAAGGCAACCAGTTACAAGAAATTCAACCCACGGATTTCAGAGGCTGCCGTAAGTTTTGATAGACATGAAGGCGATTAAATTTATTAGCATGTCCACACAGAAACGTTGGAGAGTCTTTTATATGGTAGGTGAAAGAAGATTCTACGTAATCACTTAATTAATTGTCATCACTTAATTTGGTTGGCAGTTTTTTTGGTGAACATATAGGTGTTATGAATATTGCAGTTTTTTGAGCCAGAAGCAGGGACATTTTATTTTTGGCGGTGGTTTGTTTTTTTTAAATGTATTGTAATTCACAGCAATTTTTTTTTTTAAAAACAAAGGCATAGGCATTTTTTTAAATTGCTGGTATTTAAAGTTGGATATTGGAGATTATTGTGTTTTTTGATACAAATGGCGAAAACTCAAAGTGCCCGGTTTGAAATTGAGAAATTTAATGGCAAGAATAATTTTGAGATCTGGAAGGTGAAGATGCATGATTTACTTGTCCAAGTGGCAAAGACATTGTTGGGCAAGGCCAAACAGCCTTACAACATCACAAATAGTGAGTGGGCTGAGATGGATGAAAGAGCGATAAGTGCTATTTGACTGTGTCTAGCTGATGATGTTCTGTTTAATATTGTATCGGAGACAATAGCTGCTGGTTTGTGGATGAAACTGGAGAAACTGTACATGACCAAATCCTTAACCAATATGATTCTCCTGAAGCGACAGTTGTACGGTTTGCGAATGAAGGAAGGTACATCGATTGCTGATCATTTAAATGCTTTTAATACTCTTCTTGTGCAATTACAAAGTATAGAAGTAAAAATACCATCTGAGGATAAAGCTATTACTTTATTGTGCTCGTTGCCCGAGTCATGGGATCATTTTGTTACTTCTATAAGTCTTAGTTCATCAGAAACTATTGAGTTTGATGATGTAGTTGCATCCTTATTATCGGAAGAAACAAGGAGGAAGTCACATTCCGAAACCTCTACATCAGAAGCTATGATGGTTAGAGGCCGTTCGAAAGAAAGATGCCCCAGGAAGCTAAGCGACTCACGTTCAAAGTCAAAAGGGAAGAAAAGTAAGCTAAAGTGTTGGTTTTGTGGAAAATCAGGGCATTTAAAGAAGGACTGCTGGAAGCGACAACAACAAACTTCAAAAGCAGAGTCTTCAACAGAGAAGAAGGAGACGAATACGACAGATACAGGTTCGACATCTGGTTCAGGTATGAGTGATGAAGTATTATCAGTTAATGTGTCAAATCATGGTCAACATTGGTTGTTAGATTCCGGTGCATCAAACCACATCTGTATCCATAAAGAGTGGTTTAAGGAATATAAATCAATTAATGATGGAGTTGTGTACATGGGTAATGATGTAACATGTAATATTGTTGGGATTGGGAGCATACAACTACAAATGTTTGATGGGACAACTAGAATATTAACTGATGTGAGACATGTACCAGATTTAAGGAAAAATTTGATTTCATTAGGAGCACTTGATTCAAATGGGTATAAAACTGTAATTCAAGGTGGAGTAATGAAACTTTACAAAGGTATCTTACTAGTTATGAAAGCTAAGAAAGTAGGAAATCTATTTCAGTTGGATGGAGGTACAGGGTCAGATTTTGTGTCTACTGTGTCTGAACATGACAGTAGTTCCATTCACTTATGGCATCAAATATTGGGGCATATGAGTGAGAGAGGGTTGAAAATACTGGCTGATCGCAAGTTACTTCCAAATCTAAAGTCTGGAAAGTTAGATTTCTGTAAGCATTGTCTGTTTGGTAACCAAAGTAAACAAAGGTTTAAAACAGGAAAACATACTAGTAAAGGCATACTTGATTATATCCATTCAGATGTTTGGGGACCAGCCCCTACAACTTCATATGGTGGTTCGTCTATTTTGTATCATTCATTGATGACTTTTCTAGGAAGGTTTGGGTCTACAAGTTGAAAAGAAAGTCTGATGTGTTTTCAGTTTTCAAGCAGTTTAGAGCATTGGTAGAAAACAACACTGGTAGAACAATAAAGTGTTTAAGAATTGACAATGGTGGTGAATTTACTTCCAAGGAGTTTGACAGCTATTGCAAGGATGCAGGGATCGAGAGGCATAAGACCACGATTTATACTCCTCAGCAAAATGGAGTTGCGGAACGCATGAACAGGACTCTTCTCGAGAGAGCAAGGAGTATGCTGAGTAACGCCGGGTTGCAGAAGGAGTTGTGGACGGAAGCGGTGGCA
>APFE031201052.1:6134-29444 GCA_000404065.3 Pinus taeda | reverse complement strand
TGTTTGAGCAAAATAGGAAAAATCTCAGCTGATGACAACAATAGAATTCAGGTCCTAGATTAGCTCCAGGTTGTTGGGAGGGAGTTAATGCCTCCTATATTTGATGTGAGGGAGTTAATGAGACTATTAGATTCTCTATGCTATATAACAGGCAACCATTCGGATGGTTTGTTAAGAGGGTGAGAGTTTTATGAGGTTTTTATTATGTAATCTCCAATTTGATTAATAAATTCCTGATGCCTATGTTTGGTGGACGTAGCCCAGATTGATTGGGTGAACCACATTAATTCTTGTGTTTATGTGCTTGATATTCTGTTGTGTGTTATTTTGTTTGATTTGTTGTGCCTCTGAATTCCAACATATATTTTATTTGTTATTTTATGAAAGGAAGTATAGATGCCAGAAATGTTTTTTATATCAATTTATAAATTTATAAAGATTAATAAGTTAATTTTTTAGAACCATACAATAAGATATCTTATAATTGAGTATCCCCAAATCATTAAATAAAATTAGTCATATATAGTAAAATGAGGAAATAAGAGTAAATCATTAATAAGTGAATCACAAGTTATGATTAAGGCAAGATCAAACCAACAATTCTTTATTTAAACACAACATGGTATAAACACCTACTCCACTTTAAGTTAAATAATCAAGTTTTTGGGAACACAACATGTTCCTTATCATGTAGGTCTAGATCCAGAGATCTAGACTTTATATGAGTGAAATATCAAACTAAGGATAGCCATGAGTAAAGAGTTATTAGAATCATATGCCCATTCACCTCTAATAAAATTTAGCTCCATAAGAAACTTACAATTATGTGCCCAATAAGTGATGCTATGAAACATCAACCTATTTAGTTATCACCATCCTTCCTATTCCAAATACAATTACATCGAAGAAGCATTTATCTTATCACAGTATGCCCTAACAATTTATCTTATCACAATATACCCTACCCTAACAAATGATGCATGATGCAAGAAGCATTTTTCTTCTTAGATAATTTTCAATACATGTTAGAGGGCAAATACTTCAATCTCACCCTTCATATTAACTCTTCTCATTCCACTCAAATATTGTTAAATTAAACAACCTTCCTACATTAATCCATGATAGAAAAATGTACAGAAACTAAAAACAATTGTTTACTTGAGGATTACACCATCCACACTAACCACCCGATTATTTATTGACGAAAATGCTAACTACCAAACCCCTATTCCATGAGGCATGTATCTTAACTACTTGATAACCAATTACGGATTAACCCAAAGCTTCATGGTATTCTATGTTATAGTTAAAAAATTACATTTTTTTTTTTTTTGAGTTTATGAATTGTGTTATAATAGGAAAGTTTTGTGATTCTTTGTAATTTAAAGTTTTATTAAACTTTATGAATTATATCATGATATAGAGATTATGTAAATGAAATTGAATTTGTGTAATTTATTTTTAATTAAAATTTATCAATTATGTTATAATATAGAGATTAGGTATATAATTGATTTTTTTAAACTTATATCATTATTAAAATTTATGAATTATTGTTTATGATATAGAGATTATATAAATGAAATTGAATCATATATTTGATGAGTATATGTTTAATAAATAATTAAGGTAAATAATAAAGATTGATTTTTCTTTTATTTGAAAATATTAAATAAATAAATATTATTTATTATTAAATAAAAATATTATTTAAAAACAAGGTTTTTTTAGTGTTCTCTTGGATGATGAGAAAAAATTTTTAATTAAAAAAATATACAACTTCATCAACTAATTTTATTATTATTATTATTATTTCTCTAAAAAGGCTAATTCTATTAACTAAAAAGTAAAATATTTTTACAAGGACTTGAGGCCTAAGATGAAATTACCCAAGAGCACTCAACCCAGCAAAATTGTCTCAGAATAGGGAGAAACTAGGAGAACCTGTTTAAGAGAACTTGAGAACAGAAGTAGAAACTAGAGATGGACCAGCGTGACATAAGAAGGGACCCGAAAGAAAAATAGAGGTATTCCATAGCTACCCAGAAGATCTTTGGTATGCCACTGTCCGAGAGGCATAACAACACCATCTGTCTGTAGATGCTGAACTGGAGCTGCCTTCAAAACTACCTGAAGTTGATCATATGAAACACCAGGAAGACCAAAAAAGAGTGGGCAGGCCCAGGTGGCTTTATTCTGCCACGTCCTCACTTGGTAGCTCCTACCCCAGCTGACACGTAATGCCCATTCGCATAACATCATTCCCTTCTTTCTCACCTTCTGTGAGCACCATGGAGAGATCAGTGGCATTGAAGTTACCTTCCCCGTCCACCAGGACAATGGCTTTAGGAGCGAGAGTGGTGAGAGGAGCAACTCCCCCATTGAGCATTTTCCCTGTGTGATTCTCTCGGCTTCCCTCTAACGAAATCGGCTCACTGCTCTGAGAAGGCTCGATCGCTACACGTATCACAGGTTGAGGCTAGTTTTCTTCTTCAGAGAGGATAATATTAATATGAGCAGTGATCATTTGCCTGTTTAGGTTACTCTGAAACTTAAAGTGAGTTGTCTGGAATGCACTGTTCGGAGTATGCCTGCGAGCAGGGCTCAGTGGAGGCGAATCACCCAGAGTGGAGGGGATATTAACGGGATGCAATCTCGGGTCCACAGAACCACTTTCCTTTGAACGCCTCTAGCTGCCACAGCGCGCCCCAAAGCCACTCCTCATACTCTGTCGAACCATGATGAGATGAAGAAGGGGAGGCACAGTAAGACCTGGAGTAGGACAATAAGACAGCTCAGGGAACCACTTCAATCGCTCACAACAGACCTTAGAGAATGAAGAGGGCAGCACAAATCGGTGCTTTAGGCAAATAGAGATCTCAGCATAATAAGACCTCAAACCGGAGGGCGGGGAGCAGGCATGAAGCTTGCCTCTGTGACCGAAGACCCACTTTCTGCCAAGACCCGCAACAAACCGGAGCCTGGAGCATGAAGGCTGAGCATAAAGTGTGGTGAGATTGAACCAGAGCGCCATAATTATAAAAACCATTGCTTCTCCTTGGACGACATGAGCCATTAATACATAGATCTTACCAAATCCACCTACCTTAAGGTTATCTGACTTGCGCTGGATGAAGTCATGGGATGCCACACTACTCTGCAGCTGGCAGTACCATGGCGGTCCTTTAATCATTAAGGGCATTAGAGATCATTAATTTCACCCACATCCGGGTGTTCTCCTTCTTCCTGATGCATCTCCTTCTTCACTAGGTTGTTGTAATCCGAGAGTTGAGATTCAGAGGCTAGGCTTGAAATAGGTCCAGCATGGAGTTCCACCCTAGAATCAACCCCCATATTAGCAAGTAAATCCGTGACTTTATTCCCTTCTCTGCGTATGTGCTTCAGAGTGACTTCTCTATGAGAGTAAAGCCAGAATTCAATAAGTTCAATCCTTTTTGCCATTCTCCAGCTATTAATCACTTTGAAAGAGGGGGATCCCTGCAAGATTTTTGATACCATATTGATTATGATCTGGGAATCGCCCTCTATTATGAGCGGAAAGAAACCCTTACCTTGCACAAGAATAAGACCTTGCCAGAGACCTTCCAATTCTGCCGAGTTATTGGTGTCCCATCCCTTTGAACCTAGAAAGGTTAAAAGAGGAGCCCCTTTAGAATCTCTAAAAATCCCTCCAAAGCCAAAGTCTCCTGGGTTGCCTTTTGAGGCGCCATCAAAATTTAGCTGGTACGTATGCCTAGGGGGAGGTAACCATTTATCTGGTGAATAGCTCCTAGGAGGCTTTGTTCCTTTGATAAGCTATGCTTGCTTCTATTGGAGGTTCCAATTAGCCCATATGGATTGTTCCTGGGGGGTAGTTGGGAGATCCTCCTGGTACCAAGTTTTGAGAGATAAGGTTTCCTCAATATTTTGGCAAATTACTTTCCAGATATTTTCCAACGGCATAGAGTGATCCTTGAATATTCTACTATTTCTTTCCTTCCATATGGCCCACATGAGAAAGCCCAGAATGAGCTTCCAAAGGAAATTTAAAATGTTGCTTTGATAAGGATTATGATCCCAGTTGCACACAGTGGCAATGATGTCTCCATGAGTTCTTCCTTCCTTTTGGCAGTAGAAACTGACCTTTTCCTAGAGTTTGCACACGATCTCACATGAATGCATTAGATGCTCTATGGTTTCCTCCCCTTGTCTGCAGTTAGGGCATATAGAGGGCCCATGAAAGTTCTTCTTTCTGAGATTGTCCCACGTGAGTATCTTGTTATGACATAGGAGCCAGAGAAAAGTGGATATTTTCAACCATATGGAAGGGTCCCAGATTTTGCTCTAGATAGGATCTTTCACCATATTTGTCTTGATCAGGATATTATAGGCCTCTCTCGTAGTAAAGGTGCCTCTTTCTTCATATCCCCACCTAAGAATAACATTTTCAACATAGTGCTTGATTTTTCTTTTCATTAATTCTGTGTCTAGAATTTGTTGGTCTTGCGTCATGCCATGTCTTAAGATCTGTTCTTCCTTGAGCCATTCCTTGTATGCTTGGGTTGAAGAATTTCTCCAAAAGTTTTTAACCCTATCATGAGATTGCATACCCTGTTCCAGAAGTTGAATATGAGGGATTTGTTCCTTAAGTTTGGGCATTTGCTGCCATGAATCTTCCCAAAATCTTGCAGTGTTACCATTCTTCACTTCCCAAAAGCTATGGTACTGAATAAGATTCCTGTGCTACTTTGCCGAGTTCCATATAAGCGATCCCAAGATGACCTCTGAGATTCTTATTTGTTCCTTCGTTGGGCAATTCCTAGCATACTTAGTTGTCCACAGAGAAGCCCATGGGGTGAGAGGCGTAGTTAGCCATTTCCACCATATTCGAGCTCTCATGATTTTATTGCTATGAGGGGGATCCCTTAAACCAATGCCTCCCCTTTTATTTGCTAAATAGACACTATCCCACTTGACAAGAGCCCACTTGCGCTTATGACCATTACTGCCCCAAAGAAAAGATCTTTGGAGAACTCTGATTTCTTTGAGAACCCATTTGGGTGTTGCAAGGATGGAGAAGAGGTATAACGGCATAGCCTGAAGAACTCCTTTTATGAGGACTAGCCGACTTGCCATATTTAGAGATCTGTGAGTCCAAGAGGAGAGCCGAGCCTCCAGATTTTCTAAGAGGATTTTCCAGCAGGAGTGCTTTAGTGCCGAGGCAGTCAGAGGGGCACCTAAGCATTTGGATGGTAGGTTAGTAATGGAGAATCCTAGAATATGAGCTATGGCAGTTTGAGTAATAGGAGGAGTATGGAAGAAGAAGATTTGAGATTTGGATTTATTGATCAATGCTCCTGAGGCTTCCGAGAAGTCCGACAGAAGGGTTTTGAGCTGGCGAGCTTCCTGGACTGAGGGATGCCCAAAAAGTATGTTGTCGTCAACAAATTGCTGGTGAGTGAAGGCGGGAGAATTCTAAAAGGATAGGCCTCTGAGACAAAGGGATTGCTGAGATGACTTAATACTTCAGCCTAGGCCTTCTGCCATGATGAAAAACAGGAAAGGGGATAGAGGGTCTCCCTGCCTAATTTCCTGAGAAGGTTGAAAAGGAGATGAGGGTATACCATTGACCAAGACAGAAAAGAAAGAGGAGGAGATGAGACTCATAACCCATCTGACCCAAGGAGCAGCAAATCCAAAAGCAATTAAAACTTTTTTAATATACATCCAGCTTAGGCTATCAAACGCCTTTGAAAGATCCAGTTTGAGGATCATACCTGGCTTCTTGGAGATCTTCAGGGAATGAATTATTTCATGAGATAGGATGATACCATCGATGATCTGCCTACCTTCGACATATCCAGATTGCTCAGGCGAGATGATGAGAGGAAGTAGCAATTTGAGCCTAGAGGCAATGATTTTGGAGACGATCTTATAGATTATGTTGCACAGTGCTATAGGTCGATACTTGTCAAGTGTGCTTGGCTCATATACCTTGGGAACCAGGGCTATGAAGGTGGCATTCACCCTTGGAAACATCCATCTTAAGGAGCACGACTCCTCAACCACTTGACATACTTCCATCTTAATCAACTCCTAGAAGTTGTGGAAAAAGTTTGAGGTAAATCCATCCTGGCCTCGAGCCTTACCTGCTTTCAGTTATCGCACTGCTAGTTCCACCTCTTGTAAATCAACAGGCTTGAGAAGTAGTCGGTTATGCTCTTCTGTGATAAGCTTGGGAATGTTTCATATAATTTTTTCTATAGCCTATGATCTATCTACATTTGGCTCATGATGCATTTTCTTGAAGTAATGTAGAAGTTCACTTTCTATTTCTTCGTGTTTTTCCACTTTGTCTCCCTGTTCATTCTGAATATGAGTTATGTTATTATTCATTTTGTGTTGGATTATGGTACTATGAAAGAATTTTGTGTTTTTCTCTCCATCTTTAAGCCATCTGACTCGTGATTTTTGCCTCCATAATGTTTCTTCCTGCTTGACCCTTTCTACAAGTTTCTCTTCAAGAATTTTTTCCTGTTTTGACAGGTCATCTGAATAGACACCATTAATGATCCTCTGCTGTATTTGCTTCATTTCTAGCTCTAGGGCTCCCGGAGCCTGGAATATATTACCAAAAGAAGTGTGATTCTAGCATTTGATCTTGCCCTTAAGATGCTTGAGATTTTGTTGGAATTGGAACATTTTTGAGCCTAGTGGAGGGGAGAAATTGTTCCATTCTGAACTGATTAGGCCATGGAAATCCGGATGAGACATCTAGAAAGCCTCAAAGCGGAATGGTCTGTGAGTCACATTGCGAGGACGTGCCCATTAAAGGGAAATGGGCCAGTGATCAAATCCTAAAAGTGGCAGTATGGAAGCTGCGAAGTCTCCACCCAGATGTATAGCGTTGTCCGAGAGCAAGAACTTATCCAGACGAGAAGTGATCTGCTGCTTCCCTTCTCTCTTGTTGTTCCATGCGAAAACACCATTATTGAAGGGTAGGTCGATGAGCCATTTATTCTAAATGAAGTCCTTTAGGGGTTTCCCCTCCTAACTTCCTCTGCATCTTCCTCCCTTTTTTTCTTCCAACCTAGTAATCATGTTAAAGTCTCCTCCAGAAATCCATAAAGGGTGCTTCCTGTCATGGTTAAGTTCTGAGAGAATGTTAAGGATTCTCGCTTTAAGAGAAGCTTCCTGTGGAAAATATACATTGGTTAAGAGCCCGTGTATATTTGTCCCAAATGATGTGAAATATTGCTTGGAGGAAATTCCTATTTGCGTGAATATTGTTGATTCTGATAGCTCGAGAGTCCTAGACAATTGCTAGGCCTCCAGAAGTTCCATCAGCATCCACTGCAATATTGAGGCTCCGTGGCCATACTTTGGCTGCCATTCTATCTAATGCAATTGAATTGCATTTGGTCTCTTGCAAGAAAAGGATTTGAGTTTTTTCTCACATTATCATGTTTTTAAGAATTCTATTTTTCTTTGGGCCATTGAGCCCTCTTATACTTCAAGAGATTAACTTCATTGAGAAGGATGATGATAAGAGTTGTAGTACTTAGTTAGCTTGGAGTTCCTGCCTGACTCCACTAACAGTTGTCCTATTCTGATTGTATGTTGGAGATCTGTTTTCCTTTCTCTCTTTTTTATGTCTTTGGTAATGAATCTTCCATCCCAAGGGCCTCTCGTCTGTATTCCTAAATATTTTTGCTGTTGCGCCCGAGATAGGACTTCCTCCAGATTCTCCAGTTGTCCATCTGGAATGTTGTTAAAATTGTTTCTAGTGCATGCCTACTCTAGGCCTTGAATGTCCAGTTCCCCAATATCTATTGCTTCTGTTTCCTCCTCCATGATCTATGGATTATTTAACTCCTCATTTGGATCTTCTTCTAAACTGGCATCAGATTGTGGGACTTCCACCTCCATAACTTGAGTATTCCATGCTAATTCCTTTTGCTTATTTGAGGAAGAGGCACCTTTGTTTCAAGGATCCTCGTGAGGTGACATGGGATCATCCTGCTTCAAATGTTTGTCTTTTATCAGCTTCGTCTCTTGTGGGGTGGGACAGTCCAAGCTTGGATCAGTGTGGCGAGCTAAGACTTCAAAGTTGTTGCTTGTAGAAGGCTTGGAGGGGCTAGTTTGCGGCAGTTTGGAATTTGTGGCCTGTTTTTTGTGGGATTTCCTTAGATTTGCTACTTTGGTAAAGCCATCTGCCTCAGATGGATCCGATCCAGAGGCAGGAGAAGGTTTTTGAGTTAAAGGACAATCCCTATATAAATGTCCTAAGGCATGACACCTTCTGCATCTAAATGGTACATGTTCATAGTCAATCAGCTAAATCCATTCAATGTCATAATGAAAAAGACTTACCGCATCTGGAAGAGCTTGGTTGAGGTTCATATAGGCGCATATACGAGCAAAGGAGGTGTATCTGCTAATTTTTGTTTCCTCTGCAACCTTTATGAATTTTCCCATAACATTTCCAATCGCTTGAAGGGAGTCTTCCTCCCAATATTCCACTAGAAGAGAGTATAGGCGGATCTAGACTGGAGCCCAGCTGACATCCTCCTTGTCCGGGTTGAAGTGTTATACCCATCCTCTGAGATACAGTCCAGCCGAATTAAAGAAATAAGGCCCACCGTCCAAGACTCTGTTCCGATCCTCCAAGCAGTTGAAAATGGCAGTGAAGAACCCCTTTGGTCCCAATTGCAAGGTTATATGTCCCTTTGGGTGCCATTTCGCAGCTATCCAGCCCCGTAGTGCCTTCTCTCTCGGCCACAATCCAATGAATTTTCCTATCAAGGCATGGTCTCGCATGAATTGTATCCGCGTGTTGATTCTATGGCCTGGAAGTTCTACCTTCGGTTGCTCTGAGGCTACAGGTTTGCATGTGGCCGAGCTGACCTTGTGTTGTTTTTCTTCCTGTTTTGTCTGTTGTGGATTCAGATCCCCATTGTCCTTGTCCTTGTGTGCTGTCTTTGTGCTTTCCTTATGCTGTAGCTGCCCATTATCGTTTTGTGGGGGAGGCGCATTGCCCTCCCCCTGAGGGGGTTCCATGGAGCGTTGTACGCTTTTGCAAGTGTTCAAACTTCCTGATCCCATTAGTGGTTGCAGGTCTGCAGCAGTCTAGAGCGTCTTGCCGTTGTAGAAAATGTCGAAACCCTAGAGCTCAGAGCGCAGAGCCTCCCTATTTGAGTTCATCATGATCTTTCCATTATTATTATTTATATTATATTTATATTTATATTACAAACTATTAGTGATAACTGTATAAAACTTTTCTTTCAATTTATTATTTTATATTTTATATTGGGTGATTTTATGTATCTTATTATATATCTATATCTATCTATCTATCTATTTCTCTCTCTCTCTCTCTCTCTCTCTCATATATATATATATATATATCTATATATATATATATATATATATATATATATATTATATATATATATATTATATATATATATATATATAATTATATATGTATAAGTATATATATATAGATATTTTGAATTGTAATAGAAAATTTTTATTAAAAAAAATTACATAGAATTATCAAACATAATTATAACAATTAATAGTTATAATTTTAGATGTGGTGACAAGCTTAACGGGGAGGCGAGATGCCGTCGCCCCACCTAGCAAGCATGTTCAGGATGTGGAACCCACCCTGGAATTATGTAAGAGAATTATGTTGTGTGCTCAAGTTACCAAATTGTTTGTGTATCCAATTATAGAAGGAATGGTGATGAGCGATTTGTAGCATGAGGTTCGAGTATGATGTTGGTGGGAGCATGTGAAGGTATATGTTGGACTTATGGCAATTGAGAGGAGGAAGGAATGCAAGACAAGGGACTCAGATAGTGGTTCAAAATTATGGTCATGATACTGCACATGTGGAAGTGCCTTGCTTTGTATGGTAGCTTCTTGGTGATGTAGTGGAGTGGAGTGCTTCTAGCTCTAAATTCCGAGGGAGTTGGGCTTGGTGGGAAGAAAGTTGATAAAAGAATAGCTTGGTCCTTCACCCAAAGCATGATTGTCAAACAATGTTATGAGCAGGTTTGATTGCAAAATTTTTGGAGAAGAGGGATGGGAGATGGAAAGTGTAGCCTCAATAGCTTGGTATCATGGGACTTCACTGCATTCAAGTAAGTTAAAAAAAATTCCCCCTCTATTTTTTATTTTGTTATGTATATGGAAAAATATGAAACTCTAGGTCACAACTGAATTAATATGGTTCAAGTATGTTGTTAATTCATTTTGTGGAAGTGATTGGAGGACCAAGGGGGTGGGCTACTAGTCTTGGGCAGTATCATCCCTAGTAAAGTTCGATTCATTTTTCATTTGGGTTTAGTTTGATTCTAGGGGAGGTAATTGCCTTTAGTACTTATTTAATCGAGGAGGAAATGCATTGGCAAACGTAAGCTAGCAAAAGTGGAGGGAGAAATAGTGAAGTATTGCTAATATTATACCTACCAAGGGAACTTCTAAGTCGGGTTGGGGTATCTTCCTCAACATGGTTTACCCCCTAGCACTACAAAGGAAGGAAGTATGGTTTAGTGTTTCTCCCAAGCGATCACAAGGAGGAAGGTTGGGGATGTTGAATATCACTACGGAGCTGAGATAGTGCTCTATGGTCTAGTGCAACTTCCTAGAGACTTTAGACATAGTGCCCACTAAAGGGGGGTCTAGTGGACTCTAGAGGGTCTAGTGGAATACAGAGTGGAGCGTTTGTTGGTTGTATATAGAACCTCAAGTGGGACACTTGGTGTGGTGACTAGTGTTGTGTGGCTCCTTGTTGGAAAAAAAGAATACCACTCTACAGTTCATCTACGGGAGGAGTTGAAGCATTGGGAAAAAATGACAAGTCAAAGGGATCAAGGAAGGAGGTAGCATATTATCTAGATTAGGCCTTACAGTGGCAATCCTGCATGCAACAAAGTGTAGAGAATTTTTTGTATGATATAGAGAGTTGACTTTGTACCTAGTCAGGGAGAAAATTTCCCAAGCTAAAGTTGCAACCACCATGCATAAAGCTTCTTTACATGACACAAAGATTCTAGTTGAATGGGTTGATTGGATATTGGAAACTGGGCAAACTAGAGGTATTTTCAACCAGTACATACAAACTATCGACCTCTACTAGCAAATGAAATTTATTCTAGGATGTACTTTGGTTGACTAGAAGGAGAATTGTGACACTACTACACCAAGGGGTGTTTTAAGAGATTTATTTAAGACACATTTTTAATTTTTTCTTAAACACATATGCTAACTTTCTAATTGTCTTAAATTAAGACAAAAGAAAAAACAAACTTTTCACTGTATCTAGTGGGGCTCAAGTGGTGTGTAATTATCTTAAGTTAAGAAAAATTAAAAAATAAACTTGTCCTTCATGCTGACAATCCTCTCATGTTGTCTTGGATAACCATGAGGTCTTCCTCTTTGTGGCTATTCCTAGGGGATGTGGGAAATCATGATGTCTTTCTATATGTGGCCTTTAAATGCTTAAATATTCTAGCGATTTTAATATATATTTAGGCATTGTAGAACTGTGGGTTCAATGTGAGGGAAGAAGGGGATATAGTGATATAGGAGGTGTGCCTCAGCATCCTAAATATGGTCACATGGAGGTATTTCTAGTAGTGAAAAACCCTTGCCTTTATTTAACTAACCTCAATTCCCCAATTGAGGTGAGGCTATGTTTTAGAAACCTAAAAACTAATAGGACAAAGGAATTTGTGAGGGAGATGAAGGTCCAAGAATAATGGTTTCATTGAAGCTTTAGAAGTAGCTAGTGACAAGTGTTTTGAAATGTGGGAAGGGAAAATTCTGCCTTAGCCCCAATGAAGTCAACTAGATTTCCATGATCAATTCTAGTTAGTATTGTAAACATCATCTACACTTAGTGATGAAATTTTGTATATCTTTGGTTTTCTTTCCTTCATCTCCTTGTTAAACGTTTTTCCTGAATTGGTATTTGTGCTATGGTTAGGGAGTAACACATGCTTTGTTTTATTTAAAAAGCTTGGCATAACATTAAATACAATCCTATTTCACTAGTTTGGATCTCTCATAAATTTCTGGGTCTCTATTTTGTTGTACAACTTTTTATCATGTGACTTATTTTTTTAAAGGTTTATGGTGGTTATAGTTGCTTTCAATTCCTGTTATTTTGATTGGAACATAAATTTTGGTCATCCATTCATTAAAACCTGATGTTGTAACAACAATCTTTTTCCACTTTGAATAAATGAGATATACATCGAGGTAAAGGGTAGAGTGTTATGTTTGTTTCTTATTATTTAGATGCTACCCTTTTTTCGTTTAATTGGGGTGGTGATATTTACCCACTAGTGTTGGATTAAGCTCAGTTGTAAGTTCTAGTTGAATTTAGTTGATTAGATAGCGACACATGAGCTGAAGGGATGTTTTTGGAGTGTTATAAGCCATTTTATTAATTTCCTAGGAGATTGCGCATCCACACCTTTTCAACCAAAGGAATATCCTTCCTTAAGTGTTGTAAGTTTTCTTATTTATTAATAGTCCTTTTCAGGCCTCAACCCCCAATTGACGGATTTTCGTTTCCTCTTTCATATTACCCACAAAGGCCCTGTTCCAACCCATGATAATGAGACTAGGGTGGACTGGTTCAAAGATCATTAATGGTGTTCTGCACTAAAAGTAATAGTAAAATAGGAAATTTAAAATTGGAACACGTGATGGATAGGTCAAAGCCATAGTGAAGATTCTACGAAAATAATATGAACCAGATGACTGCTCATAACCTAATGACATTATGAATTGGGATTTGTAGATCAGTAGGAAACAAGGCATTTGGTGTTGTTGTTTCTAAGTGTGTCCTCTTTATCTTGAGAGTAACCCACATGAAATTAGGCTCCCTTATGTCTATGCCTATGCCTATTCCTCTTCTCTTTTCTTCCTTATTTGAAACCCTGGATTGTCCTTTGATTTTTTCAAATAGAAGTTACAAATAGTGTACAGATTGATTCATCCAAGAAAAGATATTACACCCTCCTAAAAGTGTACAAATGAATCAAGAAAATCAACAACATTGGGCATGGAAATATAGAGATCAAGAGGATAAAAAATACAGCTAACAAGAAAGTCCATTTTTCTAAATGCAAGGGAGGCCTTCTCAAGAAATCCAATTAGTTATCAGTCCTCTTTGATGCAGAACTTAGGATGATTATTTTTCCAGGCATTGACAAGCTCTTGGAGTATTCTAATGCTTCTTCCAAGCTATTCCAATTAACTAGTTCCTTCATTTTAAATCTATGAATAAATCAATGTCATATGTATGTGCCCGTAATTGTGATTGTCATTCATGATGAAAAAATAATTAGTTTCTACCTCAATTTTTTATAATTGGCAATGTCTAGGTTTGTCCACTCTTGTTAAATAATAATACATTTTTTCTTTGATAACATAGTGTGTGTTTATTATGGTCTTTTATTTCAATGGGAAATTTATTTTAAGAGGCAATATGTTTCCTTGTTGGAAAAAATAATACCACTCTATGCTTCATCTATGGGAGGAGTAAAAGCATTGGGAAGAAAATGACAAGTCAAAGGGATCAAGGAAGGATGCAACATATTATCTAGATTAGGCCTTACAAGGGTAATCTGACATGCAACAAATTGTTGAGAATTTTTTTGACGATATAGAGAGTTGACTTTGTGCCTAGTCAGGGAGAAAATTTCCCAAGCTAAAGTTGCAACCACCATGCATAAAGCCTCTTTATATGGCACACAGGTTCTAGTTGAATGGGTTGATCGGATCTCGGAAATTGGGCAAACTAGAGGAATTTTCAACCAGTACATACAAACTATTGACCTCTACTAGCAAATGAAATTTATTCTAGGATTTACTTTGGTTGACTAGAAGGAGAATTGGGACATTAATACACCAAGGGGTGTTTTAAGAAATTTATTTCAGACACATTTTTATTTTTGTCTTAAAGACATATGCTAACTTTTTAATTCTCTTAAATTAAGACAAAAGAAAAAACAAACTTTTCTTTGTATCTAGTGGGGCTCAAGTGGTATGTAACTATCTTAAATTAAGAAAAAATAAAAAATAAACGTGTCCTTCATGCTCAAATTCCTCTCATGTTGTCTTGGATAACCATGTGTTTTTCCTCTTTGTGGCTATACCAAGGGGATGAGGGAACTCATGATGTCTTTCTATATGTGGCCTTTAAATGCTTAAATATTCTAGTGATTTTAATATATATTTAAGCATTATAGAACTATGGGTTCAATGTGAGGGAAGAAGGGGATATAGTGATATAGGAGGTGTGCCTCAACATCCTAAATACAGTTACATAGAGGTATTTCTTGTAGTGAAAAAATCTTGCCTTTATTTAACTAACCTCAATTCCCTAATTGAGGTGAAGTTATGTTTTAGAAACCTAAAAACTAATAGGAAAAAGGAATTTGTGAGGGAGATGAAGGTCCAAGAATAACGGTTTCATTGAAGCTTTAGAAGTATCTAGTGACAAGTGTTCTGAAATGTGGGAAGGGAAAATTCTAGCTTAGCCCCAATGAAGTCAATTACATTTCCATGATCAATTCTAGTTAGTATTGTAAACCTCATCTACACTTAGCGATGGATTTTTGTATATCTTTGGTTTTTTTTTTTCCTTCATCTCCTTGTTAAACGTTTTTCATGAATTGGTATTTTTTCTATTTCACTAGTTTGGATCTCTCATAAATTTCTGGGTTTTTATTTTGTTGTGCAACTTTTTATCATGTGAGTTATTTTTTTAAATGTTTATGGTGGTTATAGTTGCTTTAAGTTCCCGTTATTTTGATTGGAACATAAATTTTGGTCATTCATTCATTAAAACCTGATGTTGTAACAACGATCTTTTTCCACTTTGAATAAATGAGATATACATCGAGGTAAAGGGTAGAGTGTTATGTTTGTTGCTTATTATTTAGATGCCACCCTTTTTTCATTTAATTGGGGTGGTGATATTTACCCAGTAAATTTCAAAATTATTGATAGACATGTTTCTTTCTACATGGGCCACCTTGCCTTTGCTAAAACGTTGGTTCTAGTGTTGGATTAAGCTTAGTTGTAAGTTCTAGGTGAATTCAACGGATTAGATAGTGGCACTTGAACTGAAGGGATGTTTTTGGAGTGTTATAAGACATTTTATTCATTTTAATGTCCTAGGAGATTCCACAGCCACACCTTCTCAACCGAAGAAATATCCTTCCTTCAGTGTTGTAATTTTTCTTATTTATTAATAGTCCTTTTCAGGCATCAACCCCCAATTGACGGATTTTCATTTCCTCTTTCATGTTACCCACAAAGGACCTCTTCCAATCCATGATAATGAGACTAGGGTGGACTGGTTCAAAGGTCATTAATGGTGTTCTGCACTAAAAGTAATAGTAGAATAGGAAATTTAAAATTGGAACACATCATGGATAGGTCAAAGCCACAGTGAAGAGTCTACGAAGAGAATATGAACCAGATGATTGCTCATAACCTAATGACATTATGAATTGGGATTTGTAGATCAGTAGGAAACAAGGCATTTGGTGTTGTTGTTTCTGAGTGTGTCTTCTTTATCTTGAGAGTAACCCACATGAAATTAGGCTCCCTTATGTCAATGCTTATGCCTATTTCTCTTCTCTTTTCTTCCTTATTTGAACCCTAGATCCTCCTTTGATTTTTTCAAATATAAGTTACAAATAGTGTACAGATTGATTCATCCAAGAAAATATATTGCACCCTCCTAAAAGTGTACAGTTGAATCAAGAAAATCGGTAGCATGGGGCATGGAAATATAGAGATCAAGAGGATAAAAAATACAACTAACAAGAAAGTCGATTTTTCTAAATGCAAGGGAGGCCTTCTCAAGAAATCCCACGAGTTATCAGTCCTCTGTGATGGAAAACTTAGGATGATTATTTTTCCAAGCACTGACAAGCTCTTGGAGTATTCTAATGCTTCTTCTAAGCTATTCCAATTAACTAGTTCCTTCACTTTAAATCTATGAATAAATTCATGTCATATGTGTGTGCCTATAATTTTGATTTTCATTCATGATGACAAAATAATTGGTTGCTACCTCAATCTTTTATAATTGGCAATGTCTAGGTTTGTCCACTCTCATTAAATAATAATATAGTTTTTCTTTGATAACATAGTGTGTGTTTATTATGCTCTTTTATTTCAATGGGAAATTTCTCTTAAGAGGCAATATGTTGCTTAAAGAGACTTTTAATGTTTCTGTTTATATATGTCTAACTGGATGCCCTGAGATAGCTTAAATACTAAGCTTAAGCTTTTTCAGGTTTTTAATTTTAAGATTTTCTTTTCGGGTTTCAGATGAGGAGGTCATGTTACTTCACCACCAATATCAGGCTTATTGGGGATACAATTTTTGTATGGCTACGTATCACACCCCATTTTTCGTTCTTGCATGTTTTTATGTATATTGTGTTGATGGGGTTTTAAGTCCTTGAACTTCTCCTCAGGACATCCATTATCAAATATTATTCATGGATTTAAACATGGATAGCACTAAACACCCCGATAAAGAACATTTAATGATCTATAGACTAGGTTTTACCCATTTTCATTTATATATAGCTAATATAGTTGGTTGTTTATTGATGACCCTGAAACACACCCCAAATCCTTTATTCACGGTCATAATTAACATCCTCTCATTTCTTACCAACAATTCTATCTTCTAAGATGCCCTTCATGAAAACTAGGGCACCAAATTCAAGGGAAACAGTTTTCACTCATAAAATTCATGCACAGATGATAAAGTTCATAAAGATAGAATTCAGATTTTCATCTTCAGTCCACCAATCCTTGACTAAAAATGTTATCGATCAACTTGCTTTTATTTCCTTCAAGCAAGAATTCATATATGATCCTTGCAATAAATTACCAAAAAATGGAATATCCGCTCTACAAAAATCCAATTTTCAAATGAATAAAGCTCTACCAAAACGAGTAAATACATGAGGACAAAGATAAACTATATAGCTAAAAAATTTATGTTTCTTCTGGTTCAAAATAAAAATAACTACATGAAATTATATATGAAATTCTTACCTCATAAATTTCACAGTTGTATGTAAAGAATTGTACCAGAAATTTAAGAACTAAAAACAAAAATAAAACATTTTGTGAATTAAGTTGATTGTAGTCAAGCAGTAAATCAATTGAGTTTTCCTCACAATGAGTTTAATCCTCTGGAGTTTGAGAACATTAATGTAGCAGGTTGGCTTTTGTTTTCAGATTCCTCTCCCCTTTTGAAGGGAAATGCAGTTGTTCCCCTAGCCTAACAAGGTAGTGTAGGTAGTGCAAGCCCTCCTATCAGTCAAGATCTTCAACTCAATAAACTTTCCTCATCAGTGTCGACCCACATATATCGATCATCACAAGCAAAGTCGTTTCAACTTGATACATGTATAAAATGTCAGGGCTTAATTTATTTATGAGATAATAAAATTCTAAGTTGCATACATATAGGCTTCTCTTCTTTGTACACTGATATTATAATAATTATTATATTTAGGGACTTTATACTTTCTTCATATGGTAACATGTTATGACATGTATTTCTTATTGAACTTAGCCATATTAATATTAAGAGTAACAAAGTCTTAAAATAAATAAATAAATATAAATAAATAGAGAGAGAGAGAGAGAGAGAGAGAGAGAGAGAGAGAGAGAGAGAGAGAGAGATCAGTAATTAGTAGCAAGGGAAGAGCTTCTAGAGTTAATTTGTTTGTTTTGTTCCATTTCCATATTACCTTTTCTCCTCGTGTCACCCTTGAATGCATTCAACCCATGTGCATTGATTTGGTTTTGATCCATAATACCCTTGCCTTTATAAAAACATTCAATGATAAAAACATGCATAGATGTGGGGACTTCCTCTGTTATGGAAGCAAAATTAACTTGATAGAGACTCACATGTATAGTCATGGAAAGGAAACCTAGGAAGATTATTGACAGATGTTAAAGCTTATAGTAATATTATTGATAGATGTTAAAACTTATAGTATGTTGGGCACATGGTCAATAGATGAGTCTCCATATTAAGTTGTCATGTAAGTTGTAATGCATTATTAATTAATCTAAAAAATAATAAACATTTGATTAATTAATTTTTAATTTTGACTAACATGAAGCATGTATTGATCGAGTTGTGTCACCTCATTTGCATATATTACACATATATATTAGGTTCTAGATTCAATACCATGTCCACAATAGGTTTGCCAAACTTTTTATTATGTAAATTTTATCTTCTATATTCATAAAATCATACTTCATTTACATCCATGTTTCTCATGTCCATGAATTTTAGATGTGTGTTTTTCATGTCATTCGGATTAAATTCCAATTTTTCTTTAAATATAATTTTATATAATGCTCACCCAACTTTAATATTTTAATTTGGTTGCAAGTGAAACATTTAGCAAGTGCTCCAATTGAGGATTGGGAACCTTTACAGATATTGGCTTAGCTTTTGGAGCTATAGAACTATCCTTGTGTTCTACAAAGTTGGAGACTGTGATGATTATCATTAACATATTTATTGCAGGATAGTCATGGATATATTTTTGATTTAGTTGTTTTAGTTTATGATATTTAGATGTACTTATACTAAAAAATGTATTTCTGAGCAACTATGTTACTACTTTGATGGTTTTATGATGAGCGGCCACCTCTACTAAACTATATCCAAAGATGAAAGATTATGAATATGGTTTTAGAGTATTTGTGATAACATTTGTTCTGTAATGATATAGGGCTATAAAACCATGAGTTTCATTCACAAAACAATAAATCTCTTTATGCTCATCCTTCTTGGTCGATGATGGTGACAGTATTGTTAGTACCAAACATTTCTATCATATCCTATGTCAATTTTGAGGCCTCCATGGCCAACCCAAGAGCCCACTATGCACTTCAAGGGTTCAAGAATTCACCTTCTTCCTAAGTTTTCTAGGCAACTACCTTATTAACACAACTCCTTGAATAATAATTCATCCTAATACTAAATACCCCTCCTCTTCTCTTTCTCATCTAGAAATTCTAGGTCTAGCTTTTTCTGGAGCCTAAGGATCCAACTCTTAGAGATGTGGTTATGGTGGTTAGGGTTGAATAGGAGCACCATTGTGATATCACCCACTTTGCATCATTAAAAAGTAGTCTTTCCCATCATTTTTTTCATATCATTTACAATTATGGCTCTAGGGATTATTCCATTATTGTGTTAGTTTCATCTTAGGTTTAGGGCTCAAGGCTCATGGTTTAGTGTTCAAGTCTCAACCCTTATCCAATGATTTTGTTTTCTCGATTAGGGAATATCTTGTCATTCTCTTTCATTTAGATTCTAATTGCCTCAACAATTAACTTTTTGTGAAGCATTTTTATGTCTATTGGAATAGAGCATATTCAAACGGTAGATTAATCATTTTATTAATTACAAATTCCAAGGGTAGATTAATCATTTTGTTGATCGTGGCTTGAATATGGCTTGACTATTGTTGACCCAAATTTGACTAAGGTTATCATTTTGGTTATGGTTTATGATGGTTAACCATGGTTTGGTTGCTGTTGACAATGGTTTGACCATGGTCAACCATGGTTGTCTAAATTGTCTATGGTTTGCCATGTTTTATTGTTAATTTTGAAAACAATAGCAAAACATTCATTTAACATAGAACCTCTTTCTACTATTAATATTTTTAATTTAAAAACTACTTATCTTTTAAAATTGTGTATATATGAAAGATGAATATAGCAAAATCTTTGATTTTTGCTTGAATTACAATAGGCTTCCAAGGTTCCATTTTGATAAATTAATTTCCAAATTTTCAAATATAAGGGAAGAATGCTAAAATATAGTTTATTAACCATGGAAATTATGGAAAAGGACTGCACTTTCTAGAAATTTTTGGACTTTCAACTGCACCTTTGGACTGGTGATGAGAGCAATGCCTCAATGATAATTTAGATTTATTACACTTATATGTTTTTTTTGGACTAAATGTGACAATAATGACTTATTATAGGGTGTTGTTATTAGTTATTTTTATATTTATTGTAGATTTTATACATTTAGAAATAATAATGTTAAAAATTGACATTCCACTATGTTTTTCAAATAAAATTTGTAATGGACAAATAACTTTTCCATAAAATTTAGAAAATGAAATTTCACACAAATCTATATCTTATTTATTTATTTATATAATATCTTTAAAATAAAAATAATAAATCAACTTAACACTCACTTTGATGGCTATCGCTATATAAATACATATTCCCCTTCCATCAAAAATTTGTAAGTTAAACACTCAATTTATGAGTAATACAACCTCTTTGCAATGCAACCAAAATCAATACATTGGAAAAGTTAGCTCCCCGTTTATAAAGAGATGGAATGAGTCAATCCTCCAACCTGGTGACTCAAGCGTCTATAACCACTCCCCTTTTTTTCTCTTATCATGTCTCAACTATGTGTTTAGCTGAGGTTTAGTATGCTTATTTTTAAGAAATGTGACGATTACATCGCTTTGTTTATATATATATATATATATTAGTGTCTTGAAATTACCATGAATATTCGGATTTAGATAACAACCAAGTCAGGTTGTCGTATTGTTTTACTTAACAAGAATGTTCAAGCTTTACTCAACAAGAAGGTTCACATTTTTAGGATCTTTGAATATTTGATTTCGTATAAATATATAATTAAAGAAAATTTAGTTTAAAATTTATTAAACACTAGGAATAAAATGACCAATTACAAGTCATATTTGAAAAAAAGAGTACCAAACAACTTTATAATATATTATAGCCAGCAACAAAGTTCAATTTTCTCAATTTTATTGTGTTCAGTGCAAATACTACTAATTCATATGAGATAATTTTCAAGTAAGTTAACTTTTTTTTTTCCAACCTAAAAAAATCTATCCAAACCTCCCTCTAACATTTGAACCATATCCTTGGGACTTCAAAAATGAAGCATGTTAGTTACATCCAACCCGGTAGCTTTGGAATTTGGGGCCGCAAGGGATATAAACGGATACATTCTACGTGGTTAAGAGAGAGATAATCCGATCGATTGACTAAACAATGGCGGCAATAGGAGGTTGGTTGGCCGATAGAGTGAGCAGTGCATTCATGGCCTCTGCCTTCAAATGTTCATGCATTGTCCTCCTCGAATTTGAGACTGATTCCAGCTACGAACACCCCCAGCCATTAGCACGGGCCAAGAAACCATCCAAACGCACGGCCGCCGCGCAAGAGCAGTAAGTCAGCGTGAAGGGACTCCGCCACGCAGAATTCTACTGTAGCGATGCAAGGGAGGCTTACCAGAGCTTCTCCTCAGCACTGGGCATGCATCTTGTAGCCAAATCTAATCGAAACACCACCAACCACACTTACAGAAGCTACGCAATCCAATCCAACGAAGTAACATTTGTTTTTACGTCCCGTTCGCCACAAACCAGAAAAATGCCCCCAACGGACGAAATCATGAGAAAAATGCCCCACCCGGGTTTCTCGCCCAATGAATCAAGGCGGTTCGTGGCCACCCATGGCCGGGCGGTGAAGGCCCTGGGCATTCTCGTGGATGATGTGCGGGTGGCCTTTGAGAAAAGGGTAGTTAGAGGAGCAATTCATGCCTTTGAACCCACAGTTCTGGTCGACGAAAAAACTTCAGGAAAAGTTAGTATAGCAGAGGTGAGACTTTGTAGGAATACAGTAATAAGGTACGTCACTAACCATGATTTTCAAGGACCCTTTTTGCCCAACTACGAAACAGTTTGCTTACCCGGGCTCTCATCATCTCGCAAAATTTTAGGAGTTTACAGGTAAGTAGATTTTCCATTCTTAAAAAAAAAAAAAAAAATCTATTTTCCCTGTTACAATATTTCTAAATATTTTAAATAATCTTCCATTCTTAAATTTTCCATGCTCACCGTGCAGGCTTCTTGGATTGGATCATGTACTATTTCACTCTCACAATCATCATGTTCATGAACATTGAATTCAGAAGAAGGGCAATGCCCAAAACGCAAGAAACGATCGAAATCCATCGTTGTGGCCATCGAGAAGAAGTTGCTGATTTCTCGCTTTAAGAACGAATGTTGTCCAGTACTGGAACATTGCCAAGAGTCTGGTTCTAGTATTCAATATCTGGCTATTTTATGTGATGATATATTTAAAACTGTTGAAGACACCATGGGTTCTGATTTAATATTTCAGAATTCGAAAGTATTAAATCAGAATTGCTCACATCACACAAGTCTAAGCTCAGAGATCATGTGTTCTAAATTCCAAAGTAAGCAGACTGGATGGAAGTTTGAGGTTGTGGGCAAGCCATATTCAAGCTACTACCAGCAGCTGAGGGAGGGAGGGATAGGGAGCATGTTAACTGATGAGCAGCTTGTCAAGTGTGAGAACTGGGAATAATGGTGGACAGAGACGAGCAGGGACTTCGTTTCCACATTCTTATAAAGCCTCTTGGCAAAAGGTACTATAATTAAAAAAAAATTCCTTTATTGTTTCATATTTCTTTTCGGGGTAATGGTGGGAAAGACGTAGCATTTTTATTTTTATTTTTCTAATTAGCAGCCATATCATTTATTCCATTTGTTGTAAATTAGGGTGGTAAATATAGCTGTTTTCTGAATCCTTAGGTGTATATTTTGTTAATGAATATTTTTACATTTTTTTTTTTTATTTTCATCTATATAGTTTGTTAGGTTTATTTTACCTGTTTTTTTAGTTAAAAAAGATTTAGGATGGTAAATTAAAATAATTATAATATTTTTTTTTTTAATTATAGATAGAAAAGATATCAATTTGTTATGAGTTTTTTTTTTTAAAAATCATGGTGTGTTTATTCAGATTTTTGTTGGTATAACTAGAACTCACTTCCACTTAGTAATATGTTTTTAATTTTTTTTTAAGAAATAAAGGAAAAAAATATCATTTTCTATGGTTTCGTTGATAGATGTCATCTTCATTGTTTCTATTCATATGTTTTGAATCTGTATTTTGCAGGTCTACTGTATGGTTGGACATAATTCAGCGCCTGTGTAAAAAAATTCCTTTATTGTTTCATATTTCTTTTCGTGGTAATAGTGGGAAAGTAGCATATATCTATATATATATAGTGGGAAAGTAGCATATATCTATATATATATATATATCAGCCTATCATTTATTCCATTTGTTGTAAATTAGGGTGGTAAATATAGCTGTTTTCTGAATTCTTAT
>APFE031201044.1:387235-420233 GCA_000404065.3 Pinus taeda | reverse complement strand
TGAAGACAGCATTTCTTCACGGGGATTTGGAAGAGGAAATCTACATGAAGCAACCTGAGGGCTTTGCGGTGAAGGGTAAGAAAGAACTGGTATGCAAGTTAAAGAAGTCTCTGTATGGGTTAAAACAGTCACCAAGGATGTGTATCAGAAATTTGATACATTTATACGGGGACTTGGCTTCACCAGAAGCAAAGCAGATCATTGTGTGTATTTTAAATTAATTGGTGACCGTGTTACTTATCTAGTCTTCTATGTGGATGATATGTTGTTGGTTGGAAATGACAAAGAAATTATCCAGGATTTGAAGACCCAATTGTCCTCCAAATTCGACATGAAAGATCTTGGTGTTGTAAACTATATTTTGGGCATGGAAATTAAAAGAGATTGGGCAAAGAGGAAGCTCTGGTTATACCAGAGGAAGTATGTCGAGACAATACTACATAGGTTTAATATGCAGGATAGTAAATCGGTGAAGGTTCCTATTCCTGTAGGTGTAAAGTTATCTATTGAACAGTGTCGCAAGACATAAGAAGAGGAAGAGGATATGTCCCGTGTTCCATATGTAAGTGCAGTTGGTAGCCCAATGTATGTAATGGTCTGTACTAGACCAGACATTGCACATGCAGTGGGAGTATTGAGCAACTTTATGTCAAAACCAGGGAAGGAGAATTGGACAACAGTGAAGCGGGTTTTCAGGTATTTACGTGGCATTAGTGATTATGGTTTGTGCTATCAAGGAAGACCAGGATTGGACAGAGTTTTGGATATCCATGGCTTTGTTGATGCAGACTGGGCTGGAGATTTGGATTAGAGAAGATCTACAAGTAGGTATGTGTTTAACCTATTTGGAGGTGCAATTAGTTGGATGAGTAAGAAACAGTCTGTAGTGGAACTATCAACTACAGAGGCAGAATACATGGCAGCCATTCATGTAAGAAAGGAAGTAGTTTGGTTGGAGAGATTGTGTTTAAGTATGGGGTTAGTACAGGGAGCTATAAGGATAGACTGTGACAACCAAAGTGCAATTTTCTTGGAAAAGAACGTTGCTTATCATTCAAAGACAAAGCACATTGATGTTCAGTATCACTTTGTGAGGGATATGATAGAAGACAAAAAGGTGTTGCTGCTAAAGGTGGACATTTTGAAGAATACTGTAGATGCATTGACAAAATATGTGAGCTATGAGAAGTTCTTCTGGTGAAGAGAAACAATGGGCGTTTCAGGGTTGGAAAAATGACTAAGCTCTCCAGTGGCCCCTTGTGGAAAGAAAACAACAAGTGGGAGAATGTTGGGTTGTGTTATATTCTTTCCACAACTAACCTACGTAGTGAATGGGGGGGTAAGAGGGGGGTTGGAGCCCCCCCTTCGTTGTGTTAATTGCGTAGCGGGGGGGTCACAGGGGGGTTTGAGGGAGGCAGGTAGCCCCCTCTATAGGGTTTGGGGAAGCGCCTTGGGGAATTTTTTTTTGACCTTATATTAGGTTGGGCAGACCTACCTATGGTTTTCGGTCCATGGTTTTGGAAGCTTCAACATGTATAAATATGTATTGTAACATTGAAAGGAATATAATGAAAAATCAAGCTGGTAGTCCAAGTTTTGGGATCCAGGGGAAAATCTCTGTGTATATGTGTTTTATGTGTTATTCTCTCGCATTGTTTATTTTCTGTGTTTTAGAATTGGTATGCAGGTAATTTCTGTACGAGGTTAAAACCTACAAATCCTCTACCACAACCTTGATGGTGATTGATCTTGTAAAGTAGGAAATTGTTGCAAGATCAACATTTTGAGCTACTTTAATAATCTTAGACATATTATCTCCTAATATATCTGATACTGGAAAAATAAATCAAAATAGCAAGTTTTGGCAGGAGTTAAAGTCGAGATAAAGTTCTATTCACTGGAATCTATTCTAATAGTGGGGGTAAGGTTGTCTTGATTTGTTAGACATAATTTATTGATGTTGTTGTTATTGGCAGTTAGTTCAACAATGTTAAAATTAATGGGATTCTAGCCATTAATACACACTACTCTCTTACTTTTTTCCTTTTCCCTTTTTCCTTTTTCTTCTTGACCGTAATTTTATTGAATTGGAAAATTCTTTGGTTGGATTACATAATTGATGCACCAACCTTCTTGGAAGAGTAATTTGTTTTCATTTTCATGTTGTGGTTATCTGATACTCTTAAACATTTGTAGATTCTTTTATATGGACATTAGTGTGGGAGGCTGTATGTTGGATTTATTAAGGAGAAATGCACAGATATTCTACTACCAGCTGTGATAGTGGAGTTGGCAGTAGTATGCTTGGCAATGGAGGTGGAAGAGACACAACTAGATTAGACATAACTATTGTTGTCATAACAGTTTTCCTCTGGTTGTCCTAACCAATGCAAACGAAAATTCTAAGGAATGAAGCATTGAACAAGCTATAATGTTTGATGGGTTCAAGCATAATAGTAGCTAGTATTGCTCAACTCAAACATTTAAAGCAAGAACAAAAAATATGATATATAGAATGATTGAGGTAACTCCCTAACTTTATAAATTTGTTACGAATTTTTGAAGTAGTTTTTAAGGGACACAACTGAACTATTTGGCTAGAGTCATCATATAGAATGCTAAACTTTACTATATAGAATGATTGAGGTAACTCACTAACTTTATAAATTTGATATGAATTTTTGAAGTAGTTCGTAAGGGATACAACTGAGCTATTGGGCTAGAGTCATCACATAGAATGCCAAACTTTACTATAGGACTAACAATAGAAAGCCATAGAAAGTCATAATTGACAATAGAAAATCATAGAAAGCCATAGGTTGGTTGAATAATTGGATAAAGTTGTAGAAGGCCAAACATAGAAGAAACCACAGGTTACTGCAATCACAATTAAATGGGGAATCTGAACAAGCCTTAAAAGCATGAGTGGTTTATTTCTTTCCACAATTAGAGCAAGCTATACAAAAGTAATACATCAATGTTTGAAGTCTAAAATGCTTCTATACTATTGAATTTCTTATTGCTATTTATATTAGTTATAATCATGGACTATGGATTATCGTTGCTGTAACTTGTGAATAATTTAGATGGACAAAGTGTTGCAACTGATAGTGCTGCAACTTGTGAAGTAACAACACACAAGTACCAACAATCATATAATGCACAAATAGTAGCATCCAGGTAACTGATAAATAACAACATTGCATTGAGACAAAATGAACAATAAATTGAATATTCTTTGGAGTTTGTATTTTGTTTTGTGTTAAGCATAAAACTATTAGAAATACATAAAATTGCTATTAGAAATACATGAAATTGTTTTATGTTTAAGCATAGGGCTTCTCATGTCGTCTATTGCTAATTGCCCTCATAACTGAACAAATCTCTTCATCCATTTTAGAAATGAATTTACAGGAGCACTTTCCCTAACAATACAGGGCGAACTACAATAAATTAAGACTACCTAACTGGTATCGTACCTCTCCATGGTAATTTACTATCTAACTGGTATCGTACCTCTCCATGAGAAACGAAAATAGTCATTCGGCTCTTGCAAGAATTAATTTCTTGATCGAACCTTGCCATCATATCTATTGAGAAAAAATCATCTTTCAATGTTGGGAGAAACTCAATCCAAACAGAATAAGGCACAATCGAAATAGAGGCGTCAATCATGGAGCATTATTACAAGAGAACAATCGAAATAGAGACGTCAATTATGGAGCCTTGTTGCTGAAGGATTTAGATTGTTATCAGATTCCTTCAAACTGATTTCTAATGCTATGAAGGTTTTAATGCTCAACTCATCAAGTTCTGTTATTGGATTCCTTCGAATTGATCTATGATGCTATGAAGGTTTTAATGCTCAACTCATCAAGTTCAACTGCTGAAATATGAGCTCATGTTTCAACTGATGAAAGATGGGCCAATACATGCACAGAGCCATGTGGTCTGGTCTTTGTGTGGCCTGGTGGCATGTTGGCATGTTGGTGGTGTGGTGGGGTTTCACATAATTAGACATACATCATGTAGATACATATATGACATATGTAACATGAGATATATCCAAACCTCAAAACCGCAAACCAAACATTTGTTGTCATGGAACTAATACCAGCATTAGTATACACTTCTGAAATATTGTGAAATATACGATCGAAAAAATCCAGATAATATATGGCCTGCCTCAGTAAGAGGCCAAATAAGACGTCCAAAAATTCTAGTGGTCCTTAGAAATAAAACAACAAAAAATACTACCTAAAAACTTAGGTTAGACGACGAAAAACTTAAGCAACGACTAATCTTGCTTGGACCATTTCGATTACTATAGCCTCGTGCCTAACAACATCATAACAATTTTCCTCTTGTTGTCCTAACCAATGGAAATGGGAATTCTAAGGAATGAAGCACTGAACAAGCTATAATGTTTGATGGGTTCAAGCATAATAGTAGTCAGTCTTTCTCAACTCAAACATTTAGAGAAAGAACATAAAATATGCTATATAGAATGATTGAGGTAACTCCCTTACTTTATAAATCTGATATGAATTTTTGAAGCGGTTTGTATGGGACACAACTGAGCTATTTGTTTATTGTCATCACATAGAATGCTAAACTTTACTCTATGACTAATGATAGAAAATCGTAGAAACTGATAGGTTGGTTGAATTGGACAAAGTTGTAGAAGGCCAAACATAGAAAAAACCGCAGGTTACTACAATCACAATTAAATGGGGAATCTGAACAAGCCCTTAAAAGCATGAGTGGCTTATTTATTGCCACAATTAAAGGAAGCTATACAAAAATGGTACATTAATGTTTGAAGTTTGAAATGCTCCTATGCTATTGAATTTCTTACTATTATTTGTATTAGTTACAATCATGGATTATGGATTATCGTTGCTGTAACTTGTGAGGGACAAAGTGTTGCAACTAATAGTGCTGCAACTTGTGGAGTAACAACATAAAAGTACCAACAATCATATAATGCACAAATAGCAGCATCCAGGTAATTGATAAATAACAACATTGCATTGAGACAAAATGAACAATAAGTTTGAATATTCTTTCGGGTTTGTATTTTTTGTGTTAAGCAAACATCTATTAGAAATACATAAAACTTCTATTAGAAATACATAAAATCGTTTTATGTTTAAGCATATGGCTTCTCATGTCATTTATTGCTAATTTCCCTCATAACTGTACAAATCTCTTCATCCATTTTACAAATGAATTTACAGGAGCACTGTCCCCAACAGTACAGGACGAACTACAATAAATTAATACTATCTAACTGGAATTGTACCTCTGCATGGGAATTTACTATCTAACTGGGGTCGTACCTCTCCATGGGAATTTACTATCTAATTGGTATCGTACCTCTCCATTAGAAACAAAGATAGTCATTCGGTTCTTGCAAGAATTAATTTCTTGGTCAAGGCTTGTCATCATATATATTGAGAAAAATACATCTTTCAATGTTGGAAGAGGGTCAGTCCAAACATAGTAAGGCACAATCGAAATAGAGGCGTCAATCATGGAGCATTGTTGCAAGAGAACAATCAAAATAAAGGTGTCAATCATGGAGCCTTATCACTGAAGTATTCAGATTGTTATCAAATTCCTTCAGACCGATCTCTCATGCTATGAATGTTTTAATTCTCAAGTCATCAAGTACTATTATTGGATTCCTTCAGACTCATCTTCGATGCTATGAAGGTTTTAATGCTCAACTCATCAAGTTCAACCACGGAAAGATGGGCTCATCTTTCAACCGCTGAAACATGAGCCAATACATGCACAAAGCCATGTGGTCTAGTCTTTGTGTGGCATGGTGGTGTGGTGGGGTGTCACATAACTAGACATATGTCATGTAGATACATATATGAAATATGTAACAAGAGATATATCCAAACTGCAAAACTTCAAACCAAACGTTTTTTGTCAAGGAACTAATACCATCATTAGTTTACACTTTTGAAATATCATGAAATATACAATCAAAAAAATCCAGATAATATATGGTTTGCCTCAGGAAGAGGCCAAATAAGATGACCAAAAATTCTAGTGGTCTTTAGAAATAAGACAACAGAAAATACTACCTAAAAACTTAGGTTAAACAACCAAAAACTTGAGCAATGACTAATGTTAACTGGACCATTTCGATTACTATAATCCTGTGTCTCAGGACAAGGACTTAAAAAAAACCTAAATAAAATATATACATATATAATGGTGTATAAATTCAATTTCTACACTATTCAATTCAATTTTAAATTGAGAACCATGTTTATTATACCATCTTCAACTTCACCAATTTTTATTTCATCACTTTATCAAAATTATAAATACAAATAATGTTATTTCCTAATTAAAATATGTTAGGCCATATTATAATTTTTTATTTACTATATTGTTAGATTTATTTCATTATAATATTACAAATTCCATAGAATGAATATTTCTATTTCACTCTACATAACTTTTTATTAAAATATTGTAATTGGTTGTATATAAATGTAGTGTGTTCCAAAACTCGCTCTTTGTAGTGTTTGATGATAAAAAATGGTTGGTTAATTGCTTTGTTTCGCGTAAACTATCTGGGATATTTTAATTGTAATTTTAAAATTTTCATTCATAAGATTTTTGTTTTCTCCATTTATCATCATTTATCAGTTATCTTTTTTATTTTCCTTAAATAAGCTCCCTTAGCTTTCTTATTTAATAAAAGTATATTACCTATTTACACGTTTTGAAATCTAACACGATTCCAGCTCCCTTAGCTTTCTTACAGGATTCCATTTTGTTTATGGAAAATTAGAATCCATTTTGCAAGAATTTTAGAAATCTAACACGATTTCATGAAAAATTAGAATCCATTTTACAGGTGCAGAGATTTGCATTTATCAATAAATTTATTATTTTATTATCATTTTATTATGTTGATTAAGTTGAGAGGTTTATTTTACAACTGAGTATGATTGTGATTATGTGATTTTGTTTTCGACATGATATTGACATGTGTCATTTTAAAATAAAAATAAATTATTTTTTAAGTTAAAAATAATGTTTTTTAAAATTAAAAAAAGAGTAAATATACATATTTTTTTGTGTACGCTGTGAAGTATCCATATCTATTATATACATCGAAAATAAAATATACATGCAAAGGCAACCTCAACCTGCCCCGAAGGGAAACCAGGTCTGTTGGTCCCTCAAAAATATTATTTGTAGCGGTTTATTTATCCAACTTAAAACCATCATCTATCAAAAATCCTTACATTTTTTTGTCTTCATTTTGTTCCTAGCTGTTTATAATCAAAGACTTGACAAGCTACCTTAAACATAGGAGCACTACAGTTTATAACAGCATGCAAAAAACAAAAAGAGTGACTGGGCAGACTCTTGAATCTACCGTAATTTCTTGCTTGGGCTCCTCTTCTCGCTTTGCTTTTATCAGGTCCTTCAGCATACCTCTTATTTCCTCTATTTTGATGTCCTGTTTCTGAGTCATAAACTGCAGGCTGGCCATCTCTTTCTTCATGTTCGGCATCCCTTGGGCAATCTCTGTCATCTCAACTGCAACTTGCTCCATGGTCCTGACAAGCAGATGCTTCATCACTTAGTACATATGTAATGCTTGCTTGTACAGTGTTAATCTCCCTCTTGTGTTCCCAGGGTCCGGCAACAGGGTATCCCACTCTTCCATTTCGGGGTCTGAAGGTTCTTCCAACACTCTGTTTTCCAATGCATCGATTATCCTTCTTACGTCTGCGTTTGTTTCCTTGCTGTAGGCTGCCTCCGCTGCCTGAGTTGCCTGCCCAATAGAGCGCCGTCCTCTCTTCGGCTGATCAGAAACAGGAGTCTCCCTTCCACCATAATCCTCCTGCCTTGTTCTCCCTCGCCCTCTGCGTCTCTTTCCTTTCCCTCTTTTACCCGGCCTCCCTCTGTTGCTATTTCTACTGCTCTGCCCGACTTCAAAGGTCACTCTCACCCCGCCATCCTCCTTCCCTATCTCCATATCCTTTTCGTCAGAGCTATCGGTCGCCACCGTCATATGTTCCTGCTCTCTCCCGGTGGTCTTCCCTTCACCCTCCTTCTCCTGTCTTCCCCTTCTTCCTCCCTCCATCCTAATACTTAGGCAACACCTGAGTCTTTGGTTTACGTCTCTCTGCTAGATTGATTCTTCCCTCTCCACCTTCCCTGCCTTCCGGTTGTCTGTGATTCCGCCTGCGTTTCTTCTTAAGTGAGTTTCGCCACATAGCATCTGAGGCTGCAGATAATCGCCATCGGACCTTTCTCCTGCCCTTGCCATGATTTGTTTCGCTCCTTTCCTTGGTTTGCATACTGCTCCACCACCTTTCACCTCAGCTCTGTTAATGATCGCCGTTCTGTATGACGCCTGCCAACCACCTCCCCATCCCATCACTGCCCTGTATTGGCTGTAGTTCTCCACCCCGATCAGGGCAAATATACATATTTGATTAATTTTACTTAAAAGTATTATAAAATGTAGTCTTATTCTAATTGTGCTTGGTTTATTTTATTGGTTATTGATATCAAAACCCAATACAAAGTAGATATGGTAAAAATATTTCACTTTCACTCTCAATTATCAATAAAATATTTCCATGTACATATGAAATAAGATAATTTATATCAATTTCTAAATTATTTTAATACTTTTTAAAAAAAAATTTAATAAAAAATTGTATCCATAAATACCATATCTCAATGTGCATATTAATAAATTATTTCATAATAATAATAATAATAATAATATCTATATAAAGTAATTCAAAAATTAAATCGTTATTGTTATAGCATTTCAATTATCATTATTTTACATTTTGACACTTTGATTAAAAGTTCATTTTGAATGGAGGAAATATTTATTAGAATTCCATGTTTAAGTTATTTTATTCCATGTATTCAAGGGATTTTTTAGGGGTTGATGAATGCAATTTTTGGAGGTGCAATTTTTTTAAGCTTTTCACTATAAAAAAATTTGCACCTCCAGAGATCTGATCCCTCTCAAGTATTGCTACATCCATGGTTAATATGAATTTTTTTACTCCAAATTCTTAATTAAAGAAAATTAGTTTTAAAGTTTTAATTGATTATTGAAAATTAGAATCTATCTTATAAAATTTGATATTTCTAAAAGCTTTCCTGAAAAAATGATTTTCTATTATCAATAAATTGTTAATTTATTCTTATTTCACTATATAATTATTTATGTCATATAATCTCTGAGGATTAGCTCAATTGCTAAGTTCTTTGCGGATTGGGAGACCACCATTGGAAGGTTAAGGGATCAATTCCTCAACAACCTAGGGGTTAGGCTCTACTAATTTGTTTTGGGCATTGGATAAACCAACGTTCCCCTGTGTGTTTGGTGACATGGACTAACTGCCCCGCCTACCACCTCTATTGTTGACTATCAATTCCTTGTCAATTCCTGGACAACCTAGGGGTTAGGCTTTACTAGTTTGTGTTGGACATTGGATAAACCAACTATCCCCATGTGTTTTGCTATATGGACTAATCGCTTCTAGTGGATCCTTATCTCTACCGATAGGATCCTTGACTAACACCTGTTAGTTAGACACAATCGTGATTTCCAACAAGTGATCCTTATCTCTACCGATGGGATCCTTGACTAACACCTGTTAGTTAGACACAATCATGATTTCCAACAAGTGTTATTAGAGTGTAGGTCAGGAGTTGGTTACACACCCTATTCACGTTGGAGGAAGATTGTTGGACATTGGATAAACCAACGCTCCTGTGTGACTCGCGACATGGACTAATCGCCTCTCCTAATCTTTATTTATGGTGATGCCATCTTTAACTAACACATGTGGGTAATAAGCCCAAACTTTTTATTAAAAAAAAAAATGTCTTATAAAAAATAATTTAAATTTTTATTTATTTATAAAAAACTAATTTTATTTATTTATAAAAAAACTAAAGTTTTATTTTGTTTTATGAAAATTTAAAATTCATATTATATAATTATATAATTAGTTAAAAAAATTGTCATTTTAATATTATTACACCCATATGATAATTCATTCAATAATAATATGATATTTACTCTAAACTTTTGACTAAATAAAATAAATCTTAAAATTATAATTTAAAATAAATCTAAAATATAATTTTTTTTTTTTTGATATTGTGTATAATAGTGCAATATAATATCTATCTGTATATATAATTTAAGAATTAATTTATGTTCACATCTATTTATTTATGAAAAAGGTTTTAAATTTCCTGGATATCCTTTTTTTCAAATCTTTCCTCTTCAGATTCCTCAATTTATAGGAAAAAATTAATGAGTTTGACTACACTTTTCCATATACCAATGTAATTTAGGAATTTTTTAATAGGAAGATCATAGTTGCCACTTATATGGGATGTTGCCAACCATACAGGCAAAATTAGGCTGGTGTTAATGTCAGGCCGTTATGGACCTTGGGAATTAAACTAATATGGATGCTAATGTCAATCTTACTTGCATGGATGTTGAATGGATGTTAATAAATAATAACTCAAATATGTTTGAATTATTGGAAACTCTTATAGGTAAAGGATTTCATAATGGATAGTCAAAATTGTAATTGGAGTTTTTATAGATTTAGATGAGGAATGAAATTGGATTTACTAAAATGAGATGAGATGAGATAGAAATTTTTTGGTTTTAATATTTTAAATTTAAATATAAACAAAATTTGTGTTATTTAATTTTTAAAATATTTTAAAATTTCATATATTGTATTATTATGTATATTTTTTTTTTCAATTGAAAAAATAATATTTGGATCAGTTCTCAAGCATATACAAGTTTGTTTAGAATTGGATTACAAAATTTGTCAAGATTAAATTTCTCCACCTAACTATTAGATCACATTTTCAAAACTTCTTTGTCTTTGGACTACAAAATTTGTCGAGATTAAATTTCCCCACCTAACTATTGGACCACATTTTCCAAACCTCTTTATCTTTGGACTACAAAATCTTTCCAGACTAAATATCCCCACCTAACTATTAGACCACATCTTCAAAACCTCTTTATCTTTATGATACCATCGTTTGCTTTTTGCTATTTAACTGCCGTGTAAAAGAACGTTACTGCTTGGCACTATTACGCAATGTAATAACGATTACTTATAAATGGTAAAAGGTGACTAAATTCAGGCTATCAAATGGCCAACATTATGGCATTGCAAAATGTCGGTTGCCTGCCACTACCACGACATTGTCTTTTTGATAGATGCAGATTTACTAGATATGAAGCTTAAAAATACACTTTAACATTGTTTTGAAAACTTTAATAATATTATAAAATCTAGGAATCTCAAATATGAAACAGTCATCAAATTTTTAAGATTTCAATTTTAACTCTCTTTCAATTATCAAATTTAACTGTTTCTGCAACTCTCTTTCAATTATTTTGACACAAAATGTTAACAGGCGGGAAAATGTTTACTGCCCGAGACAAATTCCATACTTCTAAATTTGGTTAAAATGTGTCAATTTTTAATAATATATGCATTTTATTATTATTAACGTGTAGGCTCTAAAACTCCAATCAGGAATTTAACATAGTTTAAATGATAGCCATAATAATTTTTAAGCATTTAAAAAAAAGAAAGAATAGTTTCATATGAACACTATTTTAACATAGCAATAATATTCTCAGCTTTTAAAGAATGTTTAAAAAATATTAAATATGGTCCATCCGTACCGATAATAATGTGAGGTCAACTTAGGAAACAATTATTAATAATATGCTTTATTTAAAAAAGGAAACTATACAGTGGTTACAGTACAGCGGCACAGTGCGCATATATTTATCTTGGTAAGTAGCCTCAATTATATCCGATGCTCCATAACACATGCAAATATAATTAGTATCAGATGGATACGTACACTTGGTCCGCCATAGTGGGAACTACTAAGGCTACTCTCGTTACATAATTTGACTTCCCGGTGTCTTTCTTTACAACTGCCACATCAACTACATTGTCTACCTGTTTGGTTTGAGGAAGATCAATGACAGATGATGGTGAAACAATCAGACTTGAATTTCTGTAAACGAAGTACACTACTAGTTGGAACATTCCCAGAAGAAAACCTATGCCACTGGGCACCTGCAATGTCAATAAAATGCAAGATATTAAAAAGATAATGAACAAGAAGCCATAATTTTAGTTCTTAGTATGTGGTATAACTGTTAGTAGGGATTTTGGTGCTTATATTTTTGTAGTACAATCTTAAGTAAGACTATGTATATCTGAGAGTTGTTCCGAACACAATCAAATTTTTTGTAATACAATTTTACATGAGACTAAGTATATTTAAACAAAACTATATATTTTTAAATAATGAATCCATACAGGGGAGGAGAATTTTTGGTAATGGAGGAATGACCTGTTATAGAGTTTTATGAGCCCAAAGTTTTGGACTACTAAGTGAGTTTATCATCAGAGGATACCAACATATCCCCTGATGATGGACTCACTTAGTAGTCCGAAACTTTGGGTTCATAAAACTCTATAACAAGTCATTCCTTCATTATCATAAAAACCATATATACTTGAGAGTTGCTCCAAACACCATTTATTTCTTGGATTAAATTTTTTTTATTACAAAACACTTGAATATTGTAAGACTGCAATATACAATATCATTTGGGAGTGGAAGGGAAACAAATTAAACTTACCCCTATGAAGAGATCTCGAGTGACCAAAGAGTAAGCAACCCAGGCTAGTGCATTTAGAAAGTTGAATAGTGAGAGTAGGAACGGCATGCTCTCTACGCTTTTAGTTTTAATCACAAGTTTCTGAAACAAAATACATAGTCTAGATTAATTTTTAAGAAAGTTATTTTTAATAAAGTTATTTTTCAATTGTAGAGATATTGATATTATTAAGGATTGAATAATTGTATAGTTGTAAAGAAAGAGTTAGAGGATGGAGGTCATACCAAAACTGATAATGGCGAAGCATACATGACAATTGACAAAATCACTCCCACACTACCGACTACTACCTGTCGAACATGGGAAGTATGCAGCACAAAGATGGTGATTGCAACCTCCATGATGAAGGCCATCATCAGAGCACAGGTCAGCCGTATTGTTATAACCTGGAGGAAAGCTCACAAGATAAATGATGAAAGTATTAGGTTAAGTTAGAATATTGAAATTCATCACATATATTGAAAATTAAATTTAATTTGGTTGTAGATTTCAGGAATATTTTAAAATGTGATAAATATAACAGATAAAAAGATAATTTGACGAATATAAAAGAGTTAATTGATTGAAGATTTAATTTTCTTTCTTAGCTACTTAGATTCCAAAATATTTCTAAAATCTACAATCAGATTAACAAAATAAACTAAAATTGAATATATCTACCATAATACTGCAAAATGATGACAAAATCACATGAAAGACAAATTAGTTACCTTCTTTTTTTTCGAAGTAAAAAAGAGAAAGGACATGAGATAAAATGTTTCCAGAGCAAAGCCTGCACCATTAATGGTGAGTATCATAGTGCTGTGTGGTTTAACGAATGGGCTTCCATAGAGCAGCCCAAGAGCACAATTGAAAAGGGTGAACACATATGGATACCCTGAATACTCCTGCGTAGACTTTAGCCTATAGATTCCCCAGAAAGTTACCCTGCAAACAAGTTCAAAATTATTGGGTACTCTGATCTTATAAAAATATTTTCATTGAACAGTTGAATCAAAACGTTACACACCAAAAAGCCTATTAACATTTGAAAAAACACTCGGAAAAAAAAACAGTATCGTTAACTTACATAGGCGATAAGTAGAGCGCCAGTGAAGTTACATTTCCTGTGGATATGATAAACGGACCAAGCATGTATATGATCAGTCAGTCACGTTTCTGATATAAAAATTGCTAATTCAAGTTAACCTGATATATAAATAGAAAATAAGTTCTAAGTGGCTCAAATTTTATTCATTAAAATTTGTTTTTTCTTATTATAAGGATGATGGTAATAATAATATTAATTGTAAAATCATGGTAATAATAATATTAATTGTAAAATCATAGATGAGTTAGACACAAAATTAATGTGAGATTTTTTTCAACGAATTTAGCTATTTAACTAATAAAATTTATTAAGATACACTGCTTTATTCTTTAACTATGAACTTATAATTTCTGAGAAAGAAACACAAACTTTTTAAAAATTACTATAAACAGCATCACTCGCAAATCACTAAATTCGATTAAAATATACCTATTTTATCTCTCTGAAAAGAAAATACATACTCTTTAAACATATTCTATTCCTCTGAATTTAAACCTAAAACTCACCCATAACTCTAACTCCAAGCTGAAATGGCAATGCAATATTATTGACTTAAATATAGTATATATTCTATTTCTTTGGATTTAAATGAGAAATTCTGATGAAGACATATCAACTCTTTAAACATTACTATAAACATAATCACTCAACACAACTAAAATCTATTAAAATATACATGCTCAATCTCTCTAACTTTAAACCTCGAAAAAAAAACACCCTTTCACTAATACCATAAACATGATTACTCACCAATAACTCCAACTACAAGCTGAGACGACGATGCCATGTTAGCGTGACAATAACTATCGCTCGGATGGAAATGATCAATCTGCTAACATTCATGGTGAACTCCAGACTTGCAGTCCCTTTTATAGGTCTGAAAGCCATGAGCAGTATAGTCTGCCATAAGAGCATTTACTATTTGGTCTAAAAAACAATATGAAAAAGGATGATTGGCCTTAGAGCTGGCTCAGCCACTCTTTGCATGCGGTGGCTTACACATCAGAATGGCTGGATCCCAGCTCAACCCTAATGCACCGCTTTCTTGATAGTTTTTTCAACGAGTGCAATAAGGATACACACAAGTCGTCAAGTTGTAATATCCTTTTGTCAGTATGAATTATTAAGGCGGCTCCTGATCAGTCTTTTTCTCCGACTCTAGCATAGTTGTCACTCCCATTACGGGTACTGAGGATTGGAGAAGTTTGGAGCAGAAGCAAGCCAAGAAAAGAAATTCAGAATATTGAGTTGGACAACTTCCGATTGGATACTCAATCTAGTAGAGTGAGTACGCCTCGTTGTTATTGAAAATGCAGTAGTCTATAACGTGACTTTTTGAAAGTCTTTCCAGCAGATTTTCTCGGTCAAAATCCGGCAGCAATTCATTGGAATCCCAAGTTTGATAGCTAGTTTCTGCACAATCGATGGCTTCCAGGGGTTTTTCAGGGCGCTGAATCCAAATATGCAGTTAAAAAACCATTTTAACTGCTAAAAATCAAGATTTAACTTCATTTCTTCAGCCGGATTCCGTCACCGGAATCTCCAAAAAATCGCATTATAGACAACTCCATTGAAAATGTATGCCCAGAAAAGAAATTCAGAATATTTATTTTGTTGGGTGTCTTCCAATGAAGTTCGATGGGATACCCAATTCCTGGCACGTCCCTTCAATACTGAAGTGCCGATTCCTGGCACGTCCCTTTAATACTGAAAATGTATGTCAAAACAAAACGAGCGTATGACAGACTTGAAAGGATGATTATGTAGTGGGATACGGAGGAGTCGAGTCAAGTCGTACGCGTGGGGAAGGAGGTACTCGTAGACTCGGCTGGATTCGAAACGTTGCAGCAAACCTCTCGTGGTCACCTACTACCGCCATTGATGATGTGATATTTACCAGTAGGAATTGTCCAGACACGAATACCGAACCTTTCAGGATAATCGTTAGAGGCTGATAGTCAGTTTTGTTTTTGTTAAGGAGATGTTGTCCTGATCTTTGTCGGTTTGAGAGATAAAAAATATGTGGGAGATATAATATATAGCTAATAAGAGTATAAATACAAATAAATAAGAGTATAAAAACAAAAAGAGTATAAAGTTTATTTAGCCAGAAGAGTATGGTGGCCAAAGTTAAAGTATGTATCATTTTCAAAAAATTTTAATCTATATAATTTGTAACCTATAGTAATGAAATGAGATTATTTATCTATAAATTTTGGGTTGTTTCACTAAATTTTTCCAATACACCATTCCTCATTCCAATTAGATTAGGTTTTGTTTGTAATGTAAAAAATCATATAATATTAGTTGTTAACGGTGAAACTAATAAATCACAAGTCAACTCTCATTACATATAAAATGTTATGTGAAATTGGAATACTTACAAAACTAAAATGCTAGCTCCTATTACGTGTAAGATGTTACATGAGATTGAATATGAGGGAGGAGATGTCATTATTTTAAAAATAAATAAAAATAAAAGCATATGTGAGAAAATTAACGAAAAGTAAAGAATAATATTGAATATGTTGCTTAATTAATTTTTTTAACAAAAAACACATATATACAATTATATTGTTAATCACAAAAAGGAATTAAGTGTGGAAAAAATTCAAGAAAACAAAAAGAGTATAAGGTTCATTTAGCAGAGTATAGTTGTTTAAGTTAAAGTATGTATCATCTTAAAATTTTTTTAATCTATATAATATGTAACCTATAGTAATGAAATGAGATTATTTGTTTGTAAATTTTGCCTTGACAAACTCAGGAGAGTGTAAATTTTCCCCAACACCCCATTCCTCATTCCAATTAGATTAGGTTTTGTTGTAATGTAAAAAATCATATAAGATTATTTGTCAATGGTGAAATTAATAAATCACAAGTCAACTCTCATTGCATATAAAATGTTATGTGAAATTGGAATCTTACAAAACTAAAATGCTAGCTCCTATTATGTGTAAAATGTTACATGAGATTGAAATATTACCTTGGTGTGAGGTAAATTTTATCAACCTAAAAAATAATTAGTATGTCATAGTTAAAAACACTTTTGTGTGAGTTAAATTTTCTCAAAATAAAAAAACAATAAGTCTTTTTGATATATAAACCATCATAGATCCATTTTAACTTAGGATCTATGAAGCATCTAGAAGGAAACTTCTTTTTTTGACTGCAAAACTGGAGGAAATATTTGCACCTCAAGAGATTTGATCCCTCTGGGCCTAGTTAAGATGGATCTATGTTGATTTTATTTCAATTATACTATATATTTTAAAAGATTTATTATTTTGAGAGGTGCTTTCTAACTTAGTATAGCAAGCTTGATGTAAGACATTATGTAATGTAATGTAATATTATGTTGACTCAGTGAACATCAAAATAAAAAATTAAAATTAAAATTAGAATCACAAACACACACATATATATGTATCAAATATTTCAATATGCAAATAATTTTTTGAGTGCAAAACTTGAGTAAAGACACACACACACACACACACACATATATATATATATATCAAATCTCTAAATATGCAAATAATTGTTTGAGTGCAAAACTTCACCTTGAGAGAATTGATTCCTCTAGGTACTTGGTAAATTCATTATTAAGATGGATCTATGTTAGTTTTTAATAACATTATTTATATTTATATAAATTTCACATCTCCCTCTCTATAGAAATATTATTATTATTTTTTAATTTTATTAAAAGCATGATTACATATAGAAAGATGACATTATTTGAATGTTTTAATAATTTTCTAAATTAATTTTTTAATGTGATTATATATATATATATATTATATATTATATATATATAATATAATAATAATAGAGAGAAGAAGAAGAGAGAAAGAGAGAGAAGAAGAGAAAGAGATATGTCTTCTAGTACCACCTAAAGCAATGAAACTTATCCACACTTACATTACGCATGTTATTAAAGGAGTAAAATTTAACTCCACACACACATTAGATATATATATATATATTATATATATAACACCACACACACACACACTTTTGAAGTTCTCTCTCTCTCTCTCTCTCCTCTCTCTCTCTCTCTCCTCTCTATATATAATATATATATTATATATATATTAGTAATTGTGTGTGTGGAGTAAATTAGAATTTCCTTTAAAACATGAGATTACATAGAGTGGTGATGTTTTTGTTGGACAATTGGCATTGTTTGAATGGTTGGTGGCATGTGGTGTGTTGGCATTGATGTCAATTAGACTAGCATTGAGGTTAGAAACAACATATATTTGTATTAATGAGCATGTTGTTTAGGGGGAGTCCCATGGTTGCTACAACATTTGGTAGAGAATCATCATAGTAGCAAAATTAGTGGAGAAGCCATAAAAAGATGACTATGACAACCAGGGAGTCGTAGACTTTGGAGGATATTATGTCACAAGAGATCAACTCAGTTTCTCTTGAAAGTGGTAGAGTTGCAAATTGCTTGGAAAAATATTTCCAACGGTATGTGGAAGCCTACAAATGACCCTTTGGATCAACCGTTATGGTTAATCAAAGTAAGGACCTTAAGCTACAAGGAGTAGTGCCTGAAACCTTGGAAGGCCTGGAAGCCCGAAGGCTTATTTAAACAAGTTACGAGATTACATTGAGTCGAGGTAGTGGGAAGCCTGGAATACCAAAATTCCTGGAAACTTGGAATCTTATTTAAAATGGGTTATGGGATGGAATTAACCTAATGTAGCAGGAGAAATACTCGGAAGCTCGGAAACCCGGAAGGTTGTAAGGAATAAGGGAAAAAGGATAAAGCGGTAGGATTTTGTGGCTAGTAACAAAGACAGGTGATAGAAGCTCTTGCCGACATTTGACAATCTGTCAAATATCGATAGGCAAGCCTAAGACTTGGTTTTGGAAGATTTCACTTCTTCCATTGACCAAGGGCCTTTGAGATATGAACAAAGCAAAGAACCTTAAGCAAACGTTTAAAGGGGTTAGGGAGACCAAATGAAATTGGAAGTGGTGCACTCGAGTGGGAAAGTGATGGGGAGCCCAAAATCTTGTAAGTCTTGTGAAATGGCACTTAAAAAAAAGTTACGGGCACCAAGGCATCCAAGATCCGTCTCTATAGCGACATATGTTTAAAGGTATGGATGAGTCGCTAGCTCTTTGGCTTAATGAATCCACCGCTCCAATGCACAATATACAAAGGATGTATGAGTTAGAAACTGAAAGTGAATGCACGCAGAGAGGTTGGTGCCATTGTATTAATGAAATTTGTTGAAACACGCCTCCCTTGATCTCACTCTCATGGCATGAGAAATTAAATAAGATGGCTCAGGGAAACCATATGAATGAATTTATGAGATCTGATGGCGTGCTGCAACTAGAGTAGGAAGAAGACACATGTCTGGAGTACATGATTAGCTTTGTGGGTATTTAAGAGGAATATTGGAGGACCAAGTTATCTGCGCATGATGAATTCAATAGAGGTACTTGTTGAGTGTGCAGGGTCAACTGGGATTTAATTCTCAGTATGGAGAATCCACATGTGCCCATTCTTATATTTAATGTAGTTGCATTGGCCTTGTAGTTTTGATGGAACAACAACAGGTAGAACCATGCATAAGCACACTATCTGACACTGAGCAGCAGAGACAATAGAGAAAATAGGAGGACAACAATGACAACATCGACCTTTGTGTGATAGAGGAACAAAAACCAGGGAGTGTAATTGAGAAAGTGGGGATACAACATTTGTGTTGAGTTTGAGTGAGTGAGGAGTAGAGAGCCAAATTGCAGGAGTTAACTATGTTTACCATAGAGCAGAGGGTGGAGACTAGAGCTTGTTGAGTAGTGGAGTTACAGAGCTGAAGGGAAGGAGTTGGTACAACAATAGATCAAGATTATATTTTGAGCATACGTATTAGCCTCTGTTTTCAGTCTAAAAATTGTATGAAAAGTAGAACAGTGGCTAGAGCATGTAGTGGCCTACATTCATAATAGGTTGGTGTCTCTTGGAAAGTGGTGGCTTGCTATTTGAAGGGGGTTGGGGCCTCCTATGAGTGGGTTCTCGCAAAAAACTTGATGTATTTAAGTGGGTGTTTAATTTACATCATAATAACAAACAAATTGGTGGTTTTCTCCCTTTGGGTTTCCATGTAAAAATACCCGTGTCAATATGTTTGTGTTGCTTAATCGATAAACTTTGTGGTCATGTGAATGGTTTACTTTACTGCACATTTATATTGTAGTATGAATGCTCTTACAAATAACTAGCAGAAGTTAAAGGAAATATAATAATTGAGCATAAATCTTAATAACCTCACTATTAATGATTAACCCTCCTCTTAGTAATTCCTTATCTCAACAATTGGTATCAGAGCCAAGTTCCTTCAGGAATAGTTTAACCATTGGAAGGTCGATCCATAAGTAATTATGTCTAGGCATGAGAGTCAGGATAATTACTCAAGTAAGATGCCAGTCTTTGATGGGACAAACTATGCCTTTTGGAGGGTTAGGATGGAAGCCTATCTTATGTCCCCGCAAGTATAATTTTGGAGCTCTTTGTTGGTAGATTATGTTGTTCCTGATGTCCCTCCCACAAATGAAAACAATAAAAAGGTGTATGGAAATAATGTTAAAGCCAAGAATTCCATTCTCTTTGGCCTTAGTCAATCTGAACTTGTAAAAGTTATGCACTATAAGTCTGCTAAGGAAGTGTGGGTCAAGCTCAATTAGAATCACGAAGGAGATGCCAAAGTCAAGCAGGCCAAACTTCAAACTTTCAGAATGAGGGTTGAAATCTTAAGAATGAGTTAAGAAGAAAACATAGTAGAATACTTCCTCAAAGTTGATGAAGTAACCAATATGATTAGAGGACTTGGTGAAGCTATCAAAGAAGATATAATTGTTCAAAAGGTCCTAAGATCTTTGCCTATGAGATTTAATGCCAAAATATCTGGCATTGAAGAGATGTATGATCTAAAAAGTTTCATAATGGACCAATTGCTTGGTACTCTTACAACTTATGAGATAAGAGTAGGAACAGAGAAGTTTGAACCAAAGGAGGCAGCTTTAAAGGTGTCCAAGAAGGCTAAGGAGCACAAAGACCATCTGATTGCTCCAGTTGTGAATCTGATAATGAGATGGATCACTTTTCCAGGAAACTGAAGTGTGTCTTAGGAAAGTATAAAGGGAAGCTACCCTTCAAATGCCTTGATTGTGGAAGAGTTGGACATTTTTCATCCAAGTGCGCTTACAAAGAAAGGACAGAAAAGGAAGATGATCAAAAGTTCAAAGGTAAATATCAGAAACATCAAAAGACGAGACTCTCTAAGTAGAAGGGTCTCTATTCCAAATATGATAACTTAGCACCATAGTAAGATAGTGAAAATTATTTATAGTATGAATCAAATGAGTTGTTACTTGCGACATTTGTAGATGACTCCAAGAAAAAAATATTATAGAATCTAAAGAAGAAGAAGAAGAAGCAGGAGTGGTGGACTTTGAAGGGGAACTCATTTGTGCTCTTGATGAGTTAAAGAAGGCTAAAAGAAAGAACAAGCAGCTAAAAGAGAAACTACAACATGTTGAAGAAGTTATGCATAACTCAGACAATGAGTAATTTTTTTACCAAAAATAAAAACTTGAGGAAGCCATTAAAATTAAAGATAATTTATCTCTTCAACTAGAAGAAAAAAAAACATGAGAAAAATAGAAGAAGAGAACATGCATCTAAAGTAGGAGTTGTTCAAAGTAAAGAAGGAGATGATCCCAGAGACATGCAAAGAAGAAATTATGTCCCTGGAGGTCAAATTAGAAGTAGCGAAATGAAAAAAAAAAGTCCTTAGTGATCTAATCCATGAACGAGAAGAAAATTGTCAGAGTCTCAAGGAAAAGGTTGTCTTTTTTAGAATAGATCTTGAGAGACTGGAGACCAAAAAGGATGTAAGTGAAAAGTTTGTAGAAGGTACAAAAAATCTAGATAAGTTTCTAAAGGTCTCCAGAAAATAAGGCAAGTCTAGGATATTCTAGACCACAATAATCTTCTATGAGAAAGATGAGCTTCAGGTGCAAATGATTTTAGGAACCTCAGAGCTATGGAAAGGTGCTTCAATAAAGGCTTAATGAAGATAAACATGTAGCAAGAAAGAGAGGATCCCATCACTGGAAAAAATAATTCCAACTTCTTAAAGGATTCATACCAATGGAGAATGAATCAATCAACAAGACAATAGAGGTACCTTCATGTACAAACTCATGAACTCCCCAAATTTAGGTACTCTAATTATTTTATGGTCATTGTTATAAATGACATATCTTTGGACATAAAGTTATCGATTGTAGAAGAGTCAAAGTTGAAAGAGATGAAAATTTCAGATATAATAAGTATTAGAATTATAGATCTCAAAACTTTCCTCCTAGAAATAGAAATCCCTTCACTCCCATGATGGATGATGTTGAATGCTTCAAATGTAATAATTTTGGGCACAAGGCAAGTGAATTCCAAAGAAAATTTGAGTATTCATCTAAATCCTAAAATTGGCAACCAAGTTTTCCAAAGGATAAGAAGAATTGTAAACGTAAGTGTTGAAAGAAGATGGAATGTGGACTTGCTTTGTTAGCACATGATCAAGAAAACATATGGTATGTGGATAGTGGTTGCTCCAAGCATATGACTAGGGATACAAGTAAATTCTCGTCTCTAAAAGAAAAGGACAAAGGGAACAATGTCATGTTCCACAACAATGCTCTAGCAAAATTAAGGGCAAGGGCATAGTCAGTCTTTATGAAAAGACTAAAGCCCAAAATGTATTATATGTAGAGGGTCTCAAGCACAACTTGCTTAGTGTGAGATAGATGTGTGATAATGGCTATAATGTTACCTTTCAATCCAAATATTATGAGATACGACCCGAAAAGAATGGAAAGTTGGTGGGAAAGGCAGTCAAAACTCACAATAATGTATATGTGTTTGATGACTCTAGAGTAAGATGCTACTTGAGCAAGACAAATGAAACCCAGTTATGTCATATGAGACTTGGTCATATGAATTTTGATAGTTTGATCAAATTCAACAAGATAAGTGCTGTAAGAGGATTGCCAAGACTATCAAGGCCTGATAATTCAATCTGCAAGTCGTGTCAATTTGATAAGAAGACCAAGACTCATTTCAAGACAAAGGAGTTATCTTCATATAAACCTCTAGAGCTAATTCACACTAATATTTGCAGTCCAACCAGGAAAAAAACCCAAGAGGAGAAATATATTTTATGTTTCTTATTGATGATTTTAGTACATCCACATGGATAATGCTCTTTAAAGAAAAATCAAAATATCTTAAACATTTTAAGACATTTAAAGCTCAGGTAGATAACGAGAAGGATCTAAAGATCAAATGCTTAAGATCATATAAAGGGGGGGGGGGAATACATTTCAAGAGAGTTTGAAGAATATTGTGAAGAGCATGGGATAAGGAGGTAGTATTTTGTGGCCATAACTCCACAAAAAATGGAGTAGCAGAGAGAAAGAAAAGAATTATTCAAGAAATGGTCAGAGTTATGATGGATGAAGTAGATGTAGCTCTCATCTTTTGGGGAGAAGTAGCACAAGCAACAATGTACCTAGAAAATAGAACATAACTTAGGCCTAATAGTGATAAGACTCCCTAGGAGATATGGAAGGGGGGACCCACATCAATAAAACACAAAAAGGCGTTTGGGAGAAAATGCTTTATCAAAAGGATTGATAAAATTCTTGGAAAGTTTGACTCCCATGTTGATGAGGGTATATTTCTTGGGTACTCAGGCCTAAGTAAAGGATACAAATGCTACAAGAAAAGGACAAAGAGAGTTGATGAATGCATTGATATAGTAGTTGATGAAATAATACCACAATCCAAGTCTTCCAAAGGAAACATGAACTCAAATGGAGAAGAAAGTTTAGCGACCAAATTCTTAGATCAAAGTAGAAACAAAGGCAGATGATGAAGGTGAAGAAATAAGTACAACACTGAGGTCCAAAATTCCCTCAAGGTATGTATAAAAGCAGCATCTAGAAAGAAAAAATATTGGTGATCAAAGACTTGGTGTTCAAACTAGGAGGATATTTCTTGGCAGCCTAAGCTACTCAAACCTTGATTTGCTATCTCAAATTGAGCTGAAGAATCTCAGTTAAGAAAGTGAGGATAAGTCTTGGATAAAGGCAATGAATGAAGAGCTGGATCAAATTGATAAGAATGACACTTGGGAGCTTGTTCCAAGACCCAAAGAGAAAAAAGTCATAGGAACCAAATGGGTCTTCACAAATAAGCTAAATGAACAAGGTCAAGTGGTTACGAACAATGCTCGCTTAGTCTGCAAAGGATATGCCCAAATAGAGGGAGTAGATTTTGAAGAAACCTTTGCACCTGTAACAAGCTTAGAAGCTATCATAATGTTTCTTACTTTTTCCAGTCATAAAGACATCAAGGTGTATCAAATGGATGTGAATTCAACCTTTCTCAATGGAGATATGGAAGAAGAAGTTTCTATTGAGTAGCCAGAGGGGTTCATGCTCACAGAAAATGAAGGGTTTGTGTGTAAACTAAAAAAGGACTTATATGGAATCAAATAGGCCCCTAGATCCTGGTATGAAAGATTGGATAGATACCTTCAATAACAAGGCTTTAAGAGGGGGAATGTAGATAGAAATATGTATACAAAATTTGAAGATGACCACCTATTGATTGTGGTAGTGTATGTAGATGACATAATCTTTGGCAACGATATACAGTTGTTGGGAAATCAATTTAAAAACTGTATGCAAACATAGTTTAAGATTCCCATGATAGGAGAACTATACCTTTTCCTAGGACTACAAATTTCTTAATCAAAGGATGGGGTCTTCATCTCCCAATCCAAATATTTGTGACAAACTCTAAAGAAATTTGGACTAGAAGATTGTAAGCTAGTTAGCACCCCCATGGTTACAAGTTGTAAGTTATGCATTTAAGATGAGACACCTTCAATAAATCAGAATGTCTATAGATCGATGATATGAAGCTTACTGTATCTCACAACATATAGAGCAGACATCATACAAGCAGTAGGTCTAGTGGCCAGATTTCAGGTCTGCCCCCGTGAAAATCACGTCATTCATGTCAAAATGATTTTCAAATATTTTCAAGGCCCGACAGACTAGGGGTTGTTATATGCTAGTAGAAGAGAGTTTAAATTAAAGGCCTATATTGATGTTGATAGGGTAGACAACATTGATGACAAGAAGAGAACCTCTAGTGCAACATTCTTCCTAGGATATTGCTTAGTGTCCTTGGTCAGCGAGAAACAAGACTCCATCTCTCTATCAACTACTGAAGTAGAGTATATTATAGTCACCACTTGCTTCTCACAAATTCTTTAGATGAATAAAACCTTGAACTAAATCAAGGTAGAGTTAATAGATCCATTTCCAATCATGTGTGACAACACTAACACTATTAGCATCTATAAGAATCCTTTCATGCACTCAAATACCAAGAACATTCCTTGTTGGGTGTAGAGCCTAATTATCTTCTTTATTAGAGCTATCACTGCATTGGACCCTAGCTCATAATGGGGCAGAAAAATTTTCACCACCAGGGGGGGTTCAAGGGGGGCTACGACGATTTTTATGAGCCCCCCCCGCCCCCCCGGCCGGGGTTCAGGGGCAACGCCCCTGAAACTAAAAATATATGTTAAATTGCCTTGTAAAATATTGTAATTTCGTAGTCAATCTAGGTCGTTGATTAGACAGATGATATGATGGTAGAAGTTATGTTTAGTTTACTATTTTTGGCCCTAGAAGGAAACCCCTTACTATATATGAGGGAATTGTATTGCGATTGAATATATGTGTATTTTGAGTGAGAAAGAGAGAGGAGACTGTGTGAGAGCGAAGAGGAAATTACAACGAATTTGTTGTAGGTTGTATCTTTTCATTTTGCTGGATAATATAAAGGAAGGACTAGTTGTTTCTCCATGGACGTAGCCCAAATTGGGTGAACCATGTATATTTGTGTCTCTCTTGTTTTATGCATTTGATGTGTTTGTATTTCTACAATATTTTATGTGTTCCATTGTTCTGTAATATATAATTTGTAACATTCCTATCAAGTTTCATTTCTTAATAGAACAAGTTACTACTATTGTTATTCGACTCGAATATGTGGCCACTAAATAACAACTTGCAGAAATATTTACTAAGCCACTTACAAGAGAGCCCTTTGTGTATCTTCTGTAGCAAACAGGAGTTGTGACTCCTCATAAATGAATCAATTACGATGAGTATTGGCAACTACTCAACTTGAAGGATCAATTAAAGAGTAGGCTGCATTGTTTTAAGAGGAGACTTCATAACGATCCTTTTCTGTTGATGACAAAGGGGGAGAAGATTAGTAATGCCAAGGAGAAGAACAATGATGAAGAAAACAATGTTTGGTTTTAGTGGGAACTTAATTTGTTTCCATAAATGCCAAAGGGGGAGATTGCTGGACAGTTGGCATTATATGAATGGTTGGTGGCACCTAATATGTTGGCATTGATGTCAACCACACTATAATTGAGGTTATAAGTAGAAAATATTGGAATTTATGAGCATGTTGTTCAGGGAGAGTCCCATGGTTTTTGCAATATTTTGTAGAGAATCATCATAGTAACAGGCTTAGTGGAGAAGCCATAAAAAGATGACTATGATGGTTGGGGAGTCTCAGATTTTGGAGGAGATTATGTCTCAAGCGAAAAACTTAGTTTCTCCTAAAAGTGGCATAGTTGGAAAGTGTTTGGAAACATCTTTCCAATGGTATGTGGAAACCTGCAAATGGCCCTCTATATCAAACATTATAATTAGTCAAAGTAAGGACCTTAAGCCATAAGGAGAAGTTCCCAAAACCCTGGAAGGCCAAAAGATTATTTAAAAAGGTTATAGGATTGCATTGAGCCAGGGTAGCAGGACCAAAATCCTGGAAGGCCTGGAAGCCTGGATTCTTATTTGAAAAGGTTATAGGATTGAATTGAGTCGGCGTAGCGGAGCCCCCGAAACCGCGGAAGGCCCAGAATCCTAGAGGTTTATTTAAAAAGGATTACGGGATGGCATTAGCTTGCGATAACGAAATAAATACCCAGAAGCCCAGAGGCCCGTAAGCTTGGAATCCCGTAAGGAATAAAGGAAAAAGGATAAAGCGTCAGGATTTTGAGGCAAGTAGCAAAGATGGGTGAAAAAAATTCTTGCTGACATTTGAGAATCTATCAAATATCGATAGGTGTGCCCGGGACTTGGTTTTGTGAATATTTCACATGTTTCAGTGACCAAGGGCCTTTGATGTATGAACAAAGCAAAGAACCTTAGAAAATATTTTAAAGGGCTTAGGGAAACTGAACGAAATTGGAAGTGGTTCACTCTAATGGGCAGTGTTCAGGAACCCAAAAGCCTATAAATATTGTGAAATGGCACTTAAATAAAAGTTATGGGCACCAGGGCATCTAGGATATGTATCTGTAGTGTCATATGCTTAAAGGTATGGATGATTCAACAACTCTTTGGCCTAATGAGTCTGCATCTCTAGTGCAAAGTATACAGAGGATGTATGAGTCGACAACTGAAAGTAAATGCACATAGAGAGGTTGGTGTCATTATATTAATGGCAACTACTAAAACAAACCTTCTTTGATATTGCTTTATGCCACTTGAAATTAAATGAGGAAGATGGCTCAAGGACACCATATCAATGAATTTATGAGCTTTGATGGTGTGCTACAACTAGAGCAAGAACAAGGGACATACCTAAAGTACATTATGAGATTTGTGGGAATTTAAGAGGAATGGAGGACCAAGTTATCTGTGCAAGATGAATTCAATAGAGGTACTTGTTGAGTGTGCAGGGTCGACTGGGATTCAATTCTCAGTATGGAGAATCCATAGGTGACCATTTTTATATTTAATGCAATTGGAGTGGCCTTGTAGTTTTGATGGAACAACAAGAGGTAGAGCGATATAAAAGCATGCTATCAGGGACTAAGCAGCTAAGACAACAGAGACAATAGGAGGACAATAGAGACAACATCGACCTTTTTGCAAAAGAGGAGCAATACTGAGGGATTACAATTGAGAAAGTGGGGATACAACAATTATGTTGCATCTAAGTGAGTGAGGAGAAGAGATCCAAGTGCTGAGATTTAACTATGTTTACATTAGAGCAGAGGGACAAGACTAGAGCATGTTGAGCAGTGGAGCTGCAAAGCTAAAGGGAAGGAGCTAGTATAATAGTAGATCAATTTTATATTTCTTAACATATGTATTAGCCTTTGTTTTCAGTCTAAAATTTGTATGAAAACTAGAATGATGGCTAGAGTTGGTAGTGCCCTGCATTCATAAGAGGTTGGTGCCTCTTGGCAAGTGGTGGCTTGTTATCTAAAGGGGGTTAGGGCCTCTTGTGAGTGGGTGCTCACAAAAAACTTGATTTAATTAAGTGGGTGCTTGATTTACATCATAATAACAAATAGATTGGTGGTTTTCTCCATTTAGGTTTCCAAGTAAAAATACCCATGTCAACATGTGTGTGCTGCTCAAATGATGAATTGTGTGCTCATGTGAATGGTTTTCTTTACTGCACATTTATATTGTAGTCTAAATTATCCTACACATAACTCGCAGAAGTAAAAGGAAATATAAGAATTGATCATAAATCTTAATAAACTCACTATTATTGATTCACCCCCATCATAGTAATTCCTTATCCCAACAATTTTCTAGATTGGTTGATTACTAAGAAGACCAAACCATAGCCAAAAGTGCGCACTTTTTAAAGAGGTTGATGACATAAAAAAATTTAAAAATAAGACAGATGTACTAATGTTTAGCCTTTTGTGGTCGTTAAATCAAATAAAGCTACCAATATATTGGAAAGCTAGAGATGTACCAAAAAGGAAACTATTAGGTAGGATGTAAGTCTATTGTTACGACATGGATTGGCTCATTATTGCTACCTAGAGAGTAGCCAATGGAAGGGGGGGATGTCGAGGTGCTTCTCGATTCACTCCAAATGTTGATCCAAGTTTGTCATATGTCAGTGTAGATGCTCCATTGAGAGGAGAAGATCCTCTTGTTGCTCATAACACTCCAATAAAACCTTTCCCGTGAGAAATTTTATTCGCTAATATAGGCCCACAATATGCATGTATTGATTGAAGCATCCTCATGTGTGGCTTGTGTTGGGTATCCAATATGCCAACTCAACAATTACTTATATGTCTGAGAGAAGGTCCCTTTAGGAGGTGCCTTCCCTCTTAGCTTGTGTAAGTTATGCCTGGATATGGCTCGATGTCATATCCTAAAAGCGTGCAATAACTTCAGCCAATTTTTGGTGGGATATGGTGCTTCCTCAACTGGACCACTCTTGATAATAGGCAGTGCCTCGTTGGAGTTGGACTCACTTATGAGGCATGATGGAATCATGGGGAAAGAGATCATGCCAAAGGCTATAAGAAAGGATGTCAGGAATATAAAAAGTGAGGGAAAAGGAGTCAGGGGTCATGAGTTTCTATATAAGGCCACATTTGAGAAACGAAACAAGGTTGAGGGTCAACCATGTTAAGTCCCTATAATACTAGTGATTCCACCATTACTATTGTCATTGTATCCTTTATTGTTATTATTGTGTCCCCTATTGTCCCCATATTATTATTATTGTGCCCCATAGAATCCTTCTATTGTTATTTTTGTGCCTTTATATTATTATTGTTAGGTTGGCTTGGTTATATTGTGACCCCTTAGACTGCTATATATAGAAAGGAGGTTTTGTCATATGAATCATCCAAGAATTGTTCATTTGTGTAATGTAAAGGAGGTTTCCCCCTCGAAGAGGCTGAATTCTAAGGCGTTTATCTATCTTTTCTATCTTTTTGTGAGCTGGTTTCATAACATTTGGTATCAGAGCTTTGGATTCTAGGGTTTCACTGCTCCAAACAGGTCATCATGGAATCTTCGCTATAAATTTTTTTCCACGATGTTTCAGAAGCTAAAAAAGAACCCATTTGAGAATAAATCTTGCTGAACCTCAGATCTAAATTTCAGGTCTTGTCTCGCTATATTTTTGGCAATATGATTTGAGGAAGTTAGGGTTTTTGCAAGCTCTAGAATTTCATCTAAAATAAGTCATCGTGGAATTTTAGCTATAACGCTTTCGCTAAGAAATTTCAGAAGCTAAAAAAAAAACCCATTTGAGAAGAAATCGGTTTGAACCTCGGTTCTGAATTTCAGATCCTGTCTCACTACATTTTAGGAGATATAATCTGAGGAAGTTAGCGTTTTTGCACTCTCAAATTACATCCTAAAAAGGTGACCTTGGGAAAAGTGTTATAATGTTCTCTCTGAGCATCAGATTAAAATTTCGTAAGAAGTTACAGAAATAGGATGGATTTTATTTTGTTTGGGTATAATTTTCAGAACCTGAGGTTGAAATAGTGACACTTGGCACGTCGTACAAGTTCACTCTACTGAACTAGTCTATAATTAGTTCATCGCGGGAGATTCGAAATAAATATTCCTTTGGGAATCTAATTGTGACCAAACTTGCGGAGTTAGAAAGAGGACTCAAAGGGATATTACAGGCTAAAATTTCAGAACTTAAAGATCCGAAATTATAGAGTTATAGTCATTTCAAGATCGAGATCCGAAAATCAAGAAAAAGTGAGATGAGGAAGTTTGATGGCAAGGATCCAGTAAATTGGATACTACAGATTGAGAAATATTTTGATATACATGGTGTACCACTGTTACAAAAGGTACGTATTGCATCTAATTATTTAGAACTGAATCAATTTTTATGGTATAAAGGGCTTTGTTCTCGTAAACCACTTGTCACAGGGTCAATTTTCACAGAGGAAATGATAGCACATTATGAGGATACAAAGAGCAACATGTTTAGCCAATTGATAAATCTCAAACAAAAGGGTTCAATGATGGAGCACATTGATGACTTCTAAAAATTGAAAATAAGGGTAAAAGATATTCCAAAGGAGCATAGGATTGTTGTGTTCATAGGGACTTTATAAGATAACATCCAACATGAGGTTTGCCTTTGGGAACCAGATTCATTAGAGAAGGCATTCAGGTTGGCAAGAAAAATGGAAAGAAAAATTATGGCAACAAGGAATCCTACCACTCACAATCATAAATATGGAAGTGTTGCTACCCCTAGCCATCCACAACCTACAAGTTGACACCACAACAATTGGAATAAAAAAGAGCAAAAGGTCTTTGTTATAGTTGTGATAGTAAATACACTAAAGGTCATTAGTGTGCCAAGAAGAAATTATTTTACATAGATTGCGAAGAGGAGGAAGAAAAGAACAAGAAACATCAAAAGAAGAGTATATACACTGGGAACAAACCCTAGAAAAAGAAGAAATGAATTTGACTATATCTTGTAATGCATTGGCTAGAATTACCACTCCTCAAACTATCAAGATAGAAGGGCATATCAAGAAGAAAAAGGTAATAGTGTTAATTGATTTGGGAAGTACCCATAATTTTATACATTGTAAGATAGCCAAGGAATTGAATTTCTTCCTATATCCAACACCAGAGTGTCAAGTGATGGTTGCAAGTGGAGGAACCATAAATTTCTCAGGAAAGTGCCATAATATCAAGCTATCCATGGGATAATATGTATTGAATAGCCCATTGATTTCCATTCCAATGGGTGGTGTTGATGTTGTACTAGGAGTCCAATGGCTACAATCCTTGGGTACAATAACTTTTAATTTTCAAGAACTTTCATTAAATTTTCTTCAGAAGGAAAGGAAGTTGAATTAAGGGGTATCGTAGGGAAACCGGGAAAGATAATTAGCTCTAACAGAATGACAAAGCTTCTAAATAAAGAACAACGAGGCATAATTGCAGAATTATGTTCACTAGAGGTTCCCACATCGAAATCATCCATTTCTCTAGATCTCCAAAAAGTCTTGGACAATCATTCCAAGGTATTTGAGACTCCTAAAGGCCTCCCACCTATTCGTGATCATGATCATGCTATTAATTTGATTCCAGAAAGTTTTCCTCCAAACATCAGGCCGTACAGATATCCCTATGTCCAAAAGAGTGAAATTGAACATATGGTTGCAGAAATGCTAGAGGCTGGTATAATTCAACCTAGTCAAAGTTCTTTCTATGCTTCAGTAGTATTGGTTCACCAGAAGGATGGATCATGGCACATGTGTCCAGATCATAGGGAGCTCAACAAGCTCACTATTAAAGATAAATTTTCCATTCCTATCATTGATGAATTATTGGATGAATTGCATGGATCAATTTACTTCACCAAGTTGGATCTTCATTCACAATATCATCAAATTAGAATGAAGACTGAAGACATTCCAAAAACAACATTTAGAACTCATGAGGGTCATTATGAATTTTTGGTCATGCCTTTTGGCCTTACTATTGCACCTTCTACATTTCAAGGTTTGATGAATTCCATTTTCAAACCCTTCCTTAGAAAATTTGTGTTAGTATTTTTTGATGATATACTAATCTACAGCAAGTCTTGGAAGGATCATGTAAAACATACATGGTGCTCAAACTATTAGAGGAGAAACAATTATATGCAAAAATCTCCAAATGTTTCTTTGGAGTACAAGAGGTGGAATATCTGGGTCATATTATATCTCATGAAGGTGTTAAGGTAGACCCTAACAAAATTAAAACCATTAAGGAATGGAAAATCCCTACATCCGTAAAGCATCTACGAGGATTTCTTGGGTTGATAGGGTATTATCGCAAGTTTGTTAAGAATTATGGGAGAATAACAACACCTCTAACAACATTATTGAAGAAAGATGTATTTTCATGGGCTCTAGAAGCAACAAAGGCCTTTGAACATCTTAAAGAGGCAATGTGCGAAGCACCAGTCTTAGCTACACCAGACTTCACAAAAACCTTTCTTGTGGAATGTGATGCCTCGGGAAATGGAATTGGTGTTGTTTTAATGTAAGAAGAAAGACCCATTACTTCCGAAAGTCATCCAATCAAAGGAAAGTATTTACACAAAGCTATTTATGAGAAGGAAATGTTGGCAATACTACATGCACTTAAGAAATGGCAACCCTACCTAATGGGAAGACACTTCAAGGTAAAAAAAAATCATGATA
>APFE031201044.1:348558-387215 GCA_000404065.3 Pinus taeda | reverse complement strand
GATTTTTAAAAACTTACCATAGGGTTAAGAAGGAATTTTTTTGGGATGGCCTTAAATCAGATATTCAAAAAGTTTGTGGCGGAATGTTTGGTTTGCCAACAAAATAAAGTTGAAACAATTAAGACACCGGGTCTATTACAACCTTTATCCATTCCAAGCCAACGTTGGGAGGAGGTTTCAATGGATTTTATCACAGGTTTACCCAAGTCTAAAGGAAAGAGTGTTATCATGGTGGTAGTTGATAGACTTACCAAGTATGCACACTTTTGTGCATTATCTAATCCATTTAAAGCAAGTACAATTTCTATTGCATTTATGGAAACAATTCAAAAGCTACATGGAAACCCAAAGATTATTGTAAGTGACAAAGATCCCATTTTCACTAAAAAAAAATTGATAGAATTATTTTCTTGTCTCGATACTTAGTTAGCTCATAGCTCATCTTATCATCCTCAATCTGATGGGCAAATTGAGATAGTAAACAAATCTTTGGAAGGATATCTTTGTTGCTTTGTATCTGATAAACAGACACAATGGGTCAAATGGTTGCCTTTGGCTGAATGGTGGTATAACACTTCCTTCCATGTTGCAACAAAAAAGACCCCATTTATGGCACTTTATGGATATCATCCACCATCCATCGCATTATATTTAAGAGAAAATTATAAGGTTCAAGCAGTGGAAGATCACATCGAGCATCAGCAACAAGTTCTCCAACTCTTAAAGGATAACCTCACCTTGGCATGGAATAGAATGAAACAGTAGGTAGATCAACATTGTAGTGAAAGAAGTTTTGATGTAGGTGATTGGGTATTCCTATGGCTACAAACATATAAACAAATGTCCCTCAAGCAAGCTAAGAAGGATAATAAATAATCACTAAAGTATTATGGTCCATACAAGGTGTTGCAAAATATAGGTACTATGGCATACAAATTGGAGCTTCCTGCAACTTCCCGAGTGCACCCATTTTTCTATGTTTCATGCTTGAAGACGGTTATAGGTGACAAGATTCCAATTCAAACAATATTTCCATAACTTAATGAGGAAGGAAAAATCATATTAGAACTTGAAGCAGTCAAAGAAACAAGAACTTGACAGCAATGAAATTGATCAATTTTAGAGTATCTCATCAAGTGGAAGAACTTACTCGTTGAAGATTCCACATGGGAGGATGAGAATTTTATACAGAAGCATCCAAAACTACTCAAATGTTGAGGAAAACACTTTTTTGAAGGAGAGCGGCATGTTAAGTCCTTATAATACTAGTGATTCCCCCATTACTATTTTTGTCATATCCCTTATTTTTATTGTTGTGCCCCTATTGTCCCCATATTGTTATTATTGTGCCCCATAGAATCCTTCTATTATTATTTTTATGCCTTTATATTATTATTGTTAGGTTAGCTTGGTTATATTGTGACCCCTTAGACTCCTACATATAGAAAGGAGGTTTTGTCATTTGAATCATCCAAGAATTGTTCATTTGTGTAATGTAAAGGAGGTTTCCCCCTCAAAGAGGCCGAATTCTAAGGCGTTGATCTATCTTTTCTTTCTTTTTGTGAGTTGGTTTCATAACAAACCACCACCTAGTGAGGGGAGAGGGAGGTCAAAGAGAGAGAGAGAGTACCAGCGGGGGTTGAAATCACAAAGAACAAGGTGTCTAGGAAGAGAACAAGAGTCCTTGAAGGGAGGTGAGAGAGTGAATAACAAAATGCTAAGGTTGAGGAAGAGAGCCCAACTTCAACAACAAAAAATGATGGAAGAGAGTTATATTAAGTCTAAAGGATGGAGAGGAAAACTTGTTCAACGAACAATATCATTGTTCATAGTGGATTTATGTAGTAGTTAAGTTGGGTTGATTATATGCAATTCAAACCAATTGACCAAGAGATTCTTTCTGCATTGCATTAGGATGTCCACTATGAGTAATAATGGAAAAAGGTGTCACTATGGACCTTGACTTTCTAGTTAGGTAGATGTCCTTTTTGTCTCTGACCACCGGTAATCTTAAACAAAGCTGGTTTTTAAGTTTAGCATGAACGAGCTTCGAGAGGGAGAAATTCACTCATGACCGGTCATTTCCTACCAAAATGAATGGTGCCCACTAGACCCCTAAATAATTTTCGGTAAACTTCTGAGGATATGCCATAAACTAGAGGTTGAGCTGGCCTAGTGGAAAGAAAATTTGAATTTTTGTTGCAAGGGTTTCAAATGCCATTATTTATCATGTTGCAGTGGAGTGCTCACACGAGAGAGGTGTGGGTTGATGTCCCAAGTGTTTTCAAGCCAAACAAGTTAGACTAGACAAGGATGAGGTTGGTGAGTGTGGGGAAACATGGCACAAGGATTGAATATATCGAGTTCCATTATGGGATATATGACAACTAGGTGGATGAGTTTCCATGTCACTTGGTTGAATGGTTGGGTGGGACAACGATAACCTGCCCCCCACCATCATGTTATCCTAACACGCCATTTGGGTAGTTTGTATATGTTTATTAATTAAATTTAATTAAGTTTTGGAAATAATATGTGGTTATTATATATTATATATTATATATATATATATATATAATATATATATATATATATATAATATTATATAATATATATATATAAATAATATATTATTATAGAGATATAGAGATTTTTTATGTGTTTTATTAATTTAAATTTATTGTATGTTTATATGTTTATTATTAATTATATTTTTGGAATTTTAGTTATGAATATGAATTATTATTATTTAAATTTATTTTAATATGGTTTTTAATTTATACATGATCCAAATTTATGAAGGAACAAAATGAAATGCAATTTTAGACAGAACACAAAGATACAACGAATGAATAAAACTTCAATTAATTAGTAACAAGTACTAAAAATTGTTTACATGCAGAATGTAATAAACTAGCTCGAGCGATGGCATTTTATCTCTGATAAGAGATGTGTCGGCTACATGCATTCTGGACTGTGTTATTGTGAGGCTCAAAGGAATTTTTATTATTGAGAAACATTGGAAACCATAAACACCCAAAACCTAACCCTAAGAGATGGAGTGCCAAAAGTTTGTGAGCCCTGTTGGGATTAGTTGGAATGCGAACTTCTCGGGGTCATAATTTAGCCATATAATCTTCGTTTGGCATGCATGATACCTCTTTAAAATCATCTATCTCATGAAAACATTTTTTTCTAGCAAGACCCTACCCACAAATTATGGGCTTGGCATGTTTTTGAAAAAAATGTCTTTTAGGTCCTCAAAATGGCTTTGGAATTTAAAGAGCCGAAAAACTATGAAAAATTTAAAGTTGTGCTAGAATTAAGGATACTAAAACGAAACGATGTTGAAGGTCCAAGTGGAATAGGTGGGTGGCCACTAATATCCACCTAGATTAGTCCTCCCCCCTTAGAAAGCAATGGTCCCCATTGCATTGAGCGCCTCCATGAGATGGGGAAACTTTTGTTGAACTTGGTCCTTGGTGAGCCACTTGCCTTGGTGTAGGAGTTGGTTAGCTTTGACAACATGATACATTTGGATCCTCTATTGGTGAGTGTTCTTGATTTGTGTGTCCATGATCTGATCTATTGTGGCTTTTGTGGCTTTTTCCATGCAGTATGGGTTGAGCTTTATTGTTATAAGTTCGATAATATCTGATGTGTCCAGCAATGGTGAGAAGTATGGTTGATGACAATCCACATTAAACATTGGGAGAAGGCCAAGGAATGGGGGAATGTTGAGCTTGAAAGTGTTGTCTCCCGCAACCTTGGTGATGGTGTAAGGCCCATATTAGAGTGGTCAAAGCTTTCGATCAGCTCCAACAAGGCGTTCTTTCTGCAAATGCAACCAAACTTTGTCGCCCACCTACAACTTATGTGGCACCTGATGTTAGTCATTCTGTTGTTTTTACTTGGAATTGGATTTATCCAGGATGTCATTAAGCTACTAGTGAATGCGCTATATGGGTTTAATAAACTTGATTATTTTATCAACCTTCGATTTACGTGCATAGATTCTTCCTTTGTAGTCGCATGAGGCATGGAAACATCAATCAGACACAATGGTTGAAATCCCGGACCCACTTGAAAGGGACTGTGGCTAGTCAAGCTATGTACATCTATGTTATATCTATGTTTCACATAGGGAAGGCTCTTACCCTAAGTTGGTGGATGCCTGGAGTTGTACATGCATAGTATGTGAACTATCATCCTTTTAACGATCACTATCTGGCCATAAATTTGGGGATGGAATGCAGTCAACTTGGTAAGCTTGGTGTCCAATAATGACCAGAGACTCGACTAGAATTTGCTCAGAAACCTACTATTTTGATTGAAAAGAATGGTTTGCGGGACCCCAAAATGTACCCACACTCGTTCAAAGAAGAGTTTGGAAATTTCCTCTATTTTGATACTCTTCTTATAAGTTGCCAATATAGCCATCTTAGAAAATCTATCCACAACCACAAATACACAATAATTACCATGCTTGGTAGAGGGGAGGCCAAACATATAGTCTATGGAGATGGATTCCCAAGGCTAGCCGGGAGTAGGCAGAGGAGTGTACAGGCCTTGCTTCTTGATTGTTGGCTTGGCAATGGCACTAGTAGTGCAAGATCTGATATATTTTCCAACATCCTATGAGATTTTTGGCCAATAAAATACTTATGCAGTCATTGCCACCATTTTCTCCACACCAAAGTGTCATGCAACGAGTCTGTAGTGCGCCTTCTAAATCAACTTGACATACTTGCTTGAGGGAACATAAATATAGCCCAAGTAGCACAATAATGCATCATGGAGATGGAAGTATGGTATTTTCTTGCCATCCACTAGCATTTGGTATGTGGTGGTGAACTCATTTTTGTATAGTTTCAACCATCAAGAGGTCTCGTGGCCACAAGAGCTGAGAACATTGGTTAGTACTGTAACCGGGGGTCAACTGAGGAAACTTGCTACACGATTGGTGTTTCCCATCTTATTTTTAATGTTAAAATGGAATTGTTGTAGATATGTGGACCACTTCTGATGGTGATCATTATGTGACTTCCCTTATGTCTTTATAAACCAAAGAGGTCGATGATCTGTGTGGATGATTGTCTCCTTCCATAAAATGTAATGTTTCCAATGTCGGAAATCTTGCATGATAGAATACATCTCTTTATCATAGGTGGGTTATTTCTAAGTTGTATCAAAAAGTGTCTCACTGTGATAAGTCATGAAATGACCTTGTTGGATGAGATCTACACCAATAACATAGTTAGAAGTGTTTGCCTTAATTTCAAATGGTTGTTGCAGGTCTTGAAATGTGAGTACTAGTGCATAGAAAAGGTAGTGCTTCAACTCAATGAACGCCTTTTGTTGGGACCTTGACAAGGAAAACTTTGCTTTCGTTCTACCCTTGGTAACTTGACTCAAAGGCAAAGTGATATGAGAGAATCCTAACATGAACCTTCGATAAAAATTGGTAAGGCCAAAAAAGTTGTGAAGCTATGTTAGAGTGGTTGGGATGGCCAATCATGAATGACTTGGATCTTATACAGATCCACATGTATGCCTTTCTCATCAAATATGTAACCCAAATATTGAACCTGGTTCAGGCCAAAGGTGCATTTCTCCAAGTTGGCACATAGTTTGTGATGTCACAGGGTTTGAAGGACCCATCGAATGTGTTGCAAGTGCTCTTCCCAAAAATTTCTTAAGATGAGAATGTCTTCCAGATCTACAACCATGAATGATATGTGAGGGGTCACAAGAAATCATTCATCAACCTCATAAAAGTTGCAAGGGAATTTGTCTACCCGAAAGGCATGACCAACCACTCAAAAATTCCCTCGGATTTGAAGGCAGTCTTCCATACATACATGGGTCTATTGGAGCTTGGTGATAAGTCAATGAATCTTGTTGAATTACTTGGCTCACTTAAGTTGGTTAAGAAGGTCATAAATGCATGGCATTGGATATCTATTCCTGACAATGATTTCTTAAATGTACGATAATCAAAGCAGAGTCTCCAGGTCCCATCCTTATTCTATACAAGTACAATCAGGCTCCAAAAAGGTGAGGAACTTGGTTGGACATTCCCTTATTGCAACAACTCCTGGATTTGTTGCTTTATTTCTTCTTTTTTCATAATGGAGCAACGTATATCAACCCATTGGGTAGAGGTGCTCCTGGATTTAGATCGATCGAATGCTTGATCTAACAGTGCAAAGGTACTCCTATGGGTGAGGAAAATATGTCCATGTATTCTTCCACGACCTTATCCACATTCTTCTATTGCATGGAGGAACCCTTCTTGGGGGCCAAGGATGTGGAAACGATCTTCCCCTTACTTTGAGAATGAATCAGAAAGAAAACAAATTTCCTGGTCTAGGATATGATCTTATTGCATTGCTTAGTAGAGATCAAAGATATGAAGGTTTGTGGGGCTACCTCTGGTATCCCGTGTAACTTATTTCCCAAAGTAATATTAATAGTGCACGACCTGGACTCATACAAACCATGACGCTTCCATAAGTATGGTTGGCCTAGTAACACATCACAAACTTCAAGATGAGAAACATAACATAGTACATCATATGTGAAGGGCTTGATGTTGTAGGGGAGGTGACACTATTAGCTAACACAAAGAGATCATCCTTGGTGGAGCCACCCAATGGTGTATGGCTACAGGTGTGGTGTGGTTGAATGGCCCAACTACTTAACACTTCTGCTGAGATGAGGCTCTTTTGGCTCCCACTATTGACAATGAACTATAGCAGGGACCCCTTCACCCACATCTGTGGGAGGAAGAAACAAACCCCTTCCTTTGTATCTTCCAGCTCAATATTCTGGGCCTTTGTGGTGGCAACAGTGGCACTGGGTTTTGCATCAATAATATGTTTCCCCTTGTTGTTCCTCTTTTCAAGTTCTAGATTTGAATCAAAACATGCATCGAACATTGAAACTTTTAGCTCAACCACCAATGATTTCTTAGTGCCACTCTTATTTGCATTGTGGGTGGGGTTCTTACGGAACTGACACCACTTTCCTATGTCCTTCTTCGTCTTCATGGTGCCATTCTTTGCTTGTGTCTTTGATGGGTTACCCCAGGTTGTTCCACCTTACCTGCGACCTTTGTTATGTAGTTTGGGGCGCTCTTTCCCTGCTTAGGATTTGCAGATCCAAATTTGTGCTTCTTTTGCTTAAATTTTTGGCAACATATCGATATGCTACACCAAGTGAGGAGATGTCTAGGAACTCCATTTTTCCTACGCAGTACATGACCACCAGATGTCTCACAAAGTATGTGACAACCATATTTGTGTGTAGAGTATGAAAACTATTTGTGAGTTCATGTACATCTTGGTCCCTTTGCTGTCGTACTGTGGTCCGTTTTATGTACTTGTCTTCATAGCTTCCCATAGGGTAATATTGTTCCTTGACAATGTCTCAAAAATAGTTCCAAGAGGGTGCAACTGTAAACAAAAAGGGTGTTGGAAATAATACTGAGAGGGGGGTGAATCAGTATTATTAGATAAATAATTTAATTTTCAAAACTGATTTGGATGCGCTACTTCAGCTTAGTGAACTAGCATGTATACATAAATATACTTAATGAAACCATTGTATATGCAGAGATCTTTTGATTTACCCAAATTATCATGCATTGAACTTTAACCAGCATATCAGGAATTCATTAGACAATGCAGTAAAAGCAGAATAAAGCATCACACATAAGCAACACACAAGAACACCAAGATATAAGGTGGAAACCCAACGTGGGTGAAAACCACCTACTACTATCGTCTTTGTCTTCTTTAAATAATAAGAAAAATCTGCTTACAATTTTTGTACTGGTGTAGTCTTATACCAGTATGCAGGGTTCTACTTGCAGAAGGATACAACCTTATCTTGTTCTCCATCTTCTACTGGAAGGGAGCTACAACCCCCTAGCTCGTTTACTAGCTGACATGTTTACTAGTATGTAAGTGCCGGCCTACAGAAGGCTACAACCTTCTCTTTTCTTCCAGGGACCACGTTTCATAAATTTTCAGACTGGATTCATCAACAACATCATTCAATCATCAAATATATTTGCATCAACCAATCTCCTTTTGAACCAACCACAACCGAATCAATCAATCACTTTGACAACCCATCAATTTGATCTTTCAGAATGCTGTCACCAGAATATAATAACTAGAACCCAAGCCAGAACCCAGAACACTGCAACAGCAAAGAGAAGCAACTAAAACATAATTTATAATATATACACTACTTCCATGTGTCGAATCTACGTGCATACATGCTTTCCTCAAAGAGAATGAGCGTACAGATCATAAAATCAAATTTATGATGTATACGCTACTTTGATATGTAGAACTAGCGTGTATACGCCTCTTTTCTAAAGTGAACCTACGTACAGATATGCAAATGATGATTTAAACATTACAACTATTCCAGACTTCATTCATACCCAGATCATCATATTTGCATACTACAACATGCACCAGTTATTCAGATACATGATCAAACCACATAAAGATAATTCACTTCAAGCCTTAAGATCCTGATACATCATTAGATCTTATCCTTCATCAAATGCTAAGATTCATCTTTGGTACAACACTATAAGCCAATAACCTGCATATTAGATCTCACACTTCATCAGATATTCGATACTTGCACTCCATGGCCTAATGATCTTCTGCTCCTTTTGTAGTTTGTATGCCTTTCTCAATACCATGGACCAAAACCACTTAGGACCAATACCTTGGACCAAATACCTAGGGTCAATACCTCGGACCCGATACCTTGGACCAATACCATGGATCAAAATACCATGGACCAAATACTATGGACCAAAAACTTAGTTTTCCAAGGTATACATGCTTTTCCTTTTGTGAAAGTGAGTGTGTACGTATACGTGACTTGTATCCATTGAACCCGTGTGTATACGTGGATTGGCCAATGGTGAACCTACATATACCTCTCTTTCTTCATTCTATGAAGTTTGATCTGTAACTCTGTGTCGTTAACCTATTTTACTGTGAACTATCATCTGAGTGAGTTTCCATCAAGGACAACACCGTGTCATAATGCCAACAATCTCCCCCTTTGGACTTGATGGCAACACCAAGTCACTCTCCCCCTTTGTCATCAAGGGCAAAGTTTCATGCTCCCCTTGACTACATGCTGAATTCTCTGATATGCTGAAGTGTGCTAATTGAGCTCCTATGATCGAGTCCATGCTCCCCTTGAGCATAAGCAAGGTTTGCAAAAAGATAATATGACTCTATACATACATCACCAATGACCTTCCTATCACCAAAGACTCATACATACATCCATCTCCCAATCAATTTGGGATATACCAAATTTGACTCATCCACCCATCCAAGTGGGGATATACCAATTGTTTATACAAGAAACATTACTTCATCCATCCCATGCATAGTGGGGTTACAAATTACGTCTTTTCATGACCTTTACATTAAATGATATACATGACATATATAATAGAGACGAAATATCTTAAACAAGACCATGACAGTCATCAACAACTATGATCAGCAACATCTATCAATCAGCATCCAGACTAGCAACCATGTTCTCCCCCTGAACCTGTTCCACCTGAATAAAAAACAACTATGTGAATCTGTACTAAGATCTTCTAAGATAATGCCAACAATGCATTATTAGAAGCATATGCTCCCCCTGAACCTATGCCAGATGTTCACTGTCAAATCTGATCATTTCATATATCAGAGGAGTTATTAAGGCATCATCATCAATAAGATATACATCAAGTTATCAACAACTTATGAGAGTCAACATATTTCCACATGTCATCAATATATTGTAACCATCATCAAGCAGAGTAGATAATTCATTGAACCATATCAGACCCCTTTCTCATTGCTTTTCTTCAAACCAACATATGCGCGACTATACCCACAGAAACTAGTGTATGTACGTGACTACGCTTCATGAAACTCACGTATAACCACCTTTCTCTGAAGAAGATAGGATTTAACAGTAGGATGATGCAGCAACTACTTCTAGATTTTGTCTGAGATATTCAAATGTCTCTCTGGGCAGTGGTTTAGTGAATATATCAGCAACCTGTTCTTTGGAGGGAATATACTCCAATTTGACCTTTTGTTCAAGCACTTGTTCATGTAGAAAATGATATTTGATGGGTATGTGCTTAGTCTTGGAGTGCATGACTGGATTCTTTGAAATAATGATGGCTTTTGTATTATCACATAGAATGGAGATGGGTGGGGTACATGTGACCTGAATGTCTTGCAAGGTTTTCATCATCCAAAGTAGTTGTGTGCATCAAGATGTAGTAGCCACGTATTCTTCTTCAACTGTAGATAATTCAATTGAACTTTATTTCTTGCTGAACCAAGACACTAACCTAGAACCCATATAGAATGCCCCACCACTAGTGCTTTTTCTGTCATCAACACTTCCTGCCCAATCTGCATCTGTATATGCATGAAGTGTATCTCTAGGATACCATAAACTAAAGTTCTGTGTTCCTTGAAGATATTTGAAAATCCTTTTGACTGCTCAAAGGTGTGATTCCTTTGGATTTGCTTGGAATCTTCCAACTATTCTACTGCATGCATGATGTCAGGTCAAGTACCTGTTAGACAAAGCAGACTGCCAATCATGGATCTGTAAGTTGGTTGTTGTACCGCTGCTGATTCATCATTTGAGCTAAGACTACATCCTATTACCATTGGGTACATACTAGTTTAGAATCTTTCATGCTGTACTTTTTCAGGATCTGTTTGAGATATTTGGTTTGTGAGAGAAAAATACCATATTTATTTTGTTGAACTTGTAGACCAAGAAAGTAGGTGAACTCACCAAGCAAGGAAATTTCAAATTCTTGCTGCATTACTGAAGCAAAATTTTGACTCATGGATTCTTCATTGCTACCAAAAATGATCTCATCAACATAAACAACAATTATTAGCAATTTACGAGTGTCAATATTTGTATATCGATTGCTATCCGCTGACCCATTTAAAAAACCTTGTTGGTGGAGATATTTGTCAAGATGGTAATACTGGGCCCTTGGAGCTTGTTTTATACCATAGAGAGCCTTTTTGAGTTTGCATATAAGTTTTGCATCATTTCCAAGAATGAATCCTTCTGGTTGTTCAATATAGACTTCTTTTTCTAAGTCTCCATTAAGAAAGGCAGATTTTACATCCATTTGACATACTTTGAATTTCTGAAAACTAGAAAGAACTAGAAACATTCTTGTGGCTTCAAGTCTAGCAACAGGTGAAAAAGTTTCTTCAAAATATATACCTTTTTGTTGAGCATATCCTTTGCAAACAAGTCTGACCTTGTTTCTAATAACTTCTCCATTTTCGTTTAGCTTGTTTTCGAATATCCATTTAGTTCCTATGATATTCTTATCATGAGGTCTAGGAACTAATTCCCAAGTATTATTCTTTTCAATTTTCTCAAGTTCTTCATTCATGGCCTTGACCAAACATTCATCTCTGCATGATTCATTTACATTTTGAGGTTCAGTGGAAGATAGTAATGCTAGATAGCTTGAGGCTCCGGTAATAGTTCTTCTTGTCTACACACCTACCCCTTTTTCCCCTAAAATTTGAGTTTCTGGATGATTTTTCTAAACAGACCTGGATAGAGTCTTTTCTTCTATCGTTATCTCTTCCTCTAGTGCTTCATTAGTTTCTTCTTCAGAATCAATGTGATTTGATGTGGGAAAATGATCCTCATCTTCTTCATTGTCATAGTCTTTGGTTTTTATCTGTTTTGGATTTTTGCATGCTTCATCAACTACAACATCAATACTTTCAATAATTTTCCCAAGTCTTTTATTATAAAATTTATATCCTTTACTTCGGGAAGAGTAGCCAAGAAGAATACCTTCATCTGCTCTAGGTTCAAACTTACCAAGTTTTTCATCGGTCCTTTTGTTGTAACATTTGCTTCCAAAAACTTTGAAGTACTTTACAGTAGGAGTCTTGCCATACCAAATTTCATGTGGAGTTTGAGTGTTGTTTACCTAAACATTTGCTTGGTTGAGAATAGTGATAGCGGCGAATGCAGCTTCACCCCAGAAGGTTGCAAGAGTTCCATATTCATCTAACATAGCACGAGCCATTTGTTGAATAGTTCTATTCATTCTTTATAACACTCCATTTTGCTGAGGAGTCCTTGCGGTGGAGAACTGCCTTTTTATTCCATGTTGTTCACAAAAGTTAAAGAATTCATCCGAGGTAAATTCCCCTCCTTGATTAGATCTGAGGCATTTGATTTTGCAATCTGATTCATTTTCAACCAAAGCTTTGAAGGCTTTGAACTTTTCAAATGCTTCATCTTTATGCTGTAGAAGACCTATCCAACACATTCTGGAAAAATCATCAATGAAAAATATAAAGTATTCTTCTCCACAAGGTGACTTTTTCCTTGATGGTCCACATAAATTAGTATGAACAAGTTCAAGAGGCTTACTAGCTGACCCTTCCTTTTCGATGAATTGAGATCTAGTTTTCTTACTGAATTGACATGATTTTCATATAGTATGTTTAGGAATGTTTATATCTGGAAGATCACGAACAACTTGGAATCTACATGTTTTTCTTATTTGAGAAAATCTTAGATGTCCCAATCTTCTGTGCCATAGCCAGTTTTCATCATTTTTTCTTAGATAGCATTATTGTTGTCCTCCCTTGAGTATGTATAGGTTGTTTGGAGTTCTTGTACCTTTAATCACGGTTTCTTCTGTATCAAGCTCACAAACAACACATCCATTTGATCAAAACACTACTTCATTTCCTTGATCACACATTTGACTCACACTCAATAGGTTTATGCTTTAAGCCATCAACATACATAACATTCCCAGCTTTAACTTTTCTTTTTCAGAAGACAAAGCCTTTACCTTTTATGACAACAGGAGTGTCATTTTCAAATGAGACATTCTTTTCCTTTTCTAAGGCATTATATGAGTGTAGTTTTTCTTTGTCACCTGTCATGTGTTTTGAGCATCCACTGTCGATGTACCATTGGTTTTATTGTTCCTTCTGCATACAAGGCTATACCACATATTTCTGTTTGTGGTTCTTTCTTTCTCCATATTTTGGGATTTAATGGAGTTTTCTCCTTTTGAGATATTTGCCGAAATTTACTCCTACATTCATATTCTTCATGGCCAAAGTTGTTACTGATTGAGCATTCTATTTCATTTTCAAGAAGAGAAAAGTTATTATAGGAACTTTTCTTGATCCCTATCACATTCCTTTGATCTCATGCTTCTCTAGTCATGATGGTTTTGTAAGCAACACATTGAGTAGCTTTGTGTCCAAAATTATGACATGAGAAACATTGACCATTAAAGAAGTTCCTGTGATTATCAAATCTACTGACCTGGTGATTATAGTTTCTATTGAAATTCATCTTTGAAGCAAATTGAGTACGATTTACCTGAGGTTGGTTGTGGCTTCTGTTCAGCCTTGAAGTAAATTGAGCCTAATTTACCTGGTGGTCTACTTTATTTCTTTGCTGATGATTGCCAAATTATTCACTGCTCTTTGCTGCATCAAGATAGCTTTTAGTGGAGGTTGACGAATTTTGTGCTTGAGATGCTTCTTCAGTCTATCCAAGACTTGTATTTATCAGAGGAGAACACTACACTTTGATAATTTCATTTAAGGGTTCTGATCCTTTAGCAAATCTAAGATTGAGAGCTTTTGTTTTCTCAAGATCCTTTCTTAGACCCACAATTTCACATTCTAGTTTTTCATTGTGTTTTTCCCTTTCAGCAGTTGGTATGTCAAGGTATCTATAATCATATTCTTTTCTTCTAAACATATTTTGAGTTTAGATATTTCTTCATAAAGGTCATATTCATCTAAAGCATCCAAAAAATCACCATCTTCATAAGTCATTAGAAGTCTATAGTCATTACTATTTTCATCTTCATCACTATTTGATAAACCATCACTATCTTCATGAGTATAGTAGCTCTTTTTACTTACACTTTGTTTTCTATTCCATTTTGCAGTTTCCTTCCCTTTATCATATTTATCTTTATGGGGACATTTGGTAGCATAATGACCAACTCTACCACAGGCAAAACATTTGAAAGGTAGTTTACCTCTGAATCTTTCGGAACCCCGTTGAAGCTTCTTGACAAAGTTTACTTCCTCTTCTTCTTTTGAAAGATGTCTTGATTCATTGAGTTCTTCTTTTCCTTTTGCTGAAGCTTTAAATGCGGCTTATCTCATATCTAATGGACCTCCTTTTCTCAAAGGTAGTTAAGATTCCGTGCAACTGTGTGATAGTAATAATCTGTAGATCCTGCTTTTCTTGTATGGCAGATACTTTTGATTCAAACTTAGTAGACAAGGATCTTAAAACTTTTTCAACTAAGGTAACTTCCTTTATTTCTTCACCCAGATTCTTCATGCAATTAGCAATCTCATCTATACATAAGAAGTAACTAGATATACTTTCATCATTATGCATCTTGAGAGTTTCATATTGAATTCTGAGAGTTTGCAGTTTAGCATGTTTTACCTAAGAGTCTCCTTCGTAGCTTAGAACAATTTTCTCCCATATTTCTTTGGTAGATTTGAGCTGCATGACTTTGATAAACTCTGATTGTCACAGGCTTCCCAACAATGTATTGACAGCCTTGGCATTGGTTTTATATTGCTTTTTACCTTCCGTATCTGTAGGAATTTTTGATGGAAATGTATATCCTCCTTCCACGATTTCCTAGACATATATTCCAAGTGATTGAAGATAGGCTGTGGTTCTTACCTTCCAATAAACAAATTTTCTTCCATCAAAGATTAGCGGTCTGATGGATCCCTCACTTTTTTGATTACTCATGATGATGGATCTTCCTTCAAGCAATCAAGCTTCTTCTGAAGGACCTGCTCTGATACCAATTGTTGGAAATAATACTGAGAGGGAGGTGAATGAGTATTATTAGATCAATAATTTAATTTTCAAAACTGATTTTTATATGCTACTTTAGCTTAGTGAACTAGCGTGTATACACAGCTATACTTAGTGAAACCAGCGTATATGCAGAGATCTTTTGATTTACCCAAATTATCATGCATTTAACTTTAACTAGTAAGTTAGGAATTCATTATACAATGCAGTAAAAGCAGAATAAAGCATCACACATAAGAAACACACAAGAACACCAAGATATAAGGTGGAAACCCAATGTGGGTGAAAACCACCTGCTGCTGTCATCTCTATCTTCTTTTAATAATAAGAAAAACCTGTTTACAATTTTTGTACTGGTGCAGTCTTATACCAGTACGTAGGCTTCTACTTGCAGAAGGCTACAGCCTTCTCTCATTCTCCAGCTTCTACTGGAAGGGAGCTACAACCCCTAGCTCTTGTACTAGCTGATATGTTTACTAGTATATAGGTGCCGGCCTACAGAAGGCTACAACCTTCTCTTTTCTTCCAAGGACCACGTTTCATAAATTTTCAGGCTGGATCCATCAACAAAATCATTCAATCATCAAATATATCTGCATCAACCAATCTCCTTTTGAACCAACCATAACTGAATCAATCAATCACTTTGACAACCCATCAATCTGATCTTTTAGAATGCTATCACCAGAATACAATAACCAAAACCCAAGCCAGAACCCAGAACATTGCAACAACAAACAGAAGCAACTAAAACATAACTTATAAGATATACGCTACTTCCATGTGTCGAACCTGCGTGCATACGCGCTTTCCTCAAAGTGAACCAGCGTATAGATCTGAAAATCAAATTTATGATGTATACGCTGCTTTGATATGCAGAACCAGTGTGTATATGCCTCTTTTCTAAAGTGAGCCTGTGTACAGATCTGTAAAATGATGATTTAAACATTACAACTATTCCAGACTTCAGTCATACCCAAATCATCATATTTACAGACTACAACATGCGCTAGTTATTCAGATACATGATCAAACCACATAAAGATAATTCACTTCAAGCCTTAAGATCCTGACACATCATTAGATCTTATCCTTCATCAAACGCTAAGGTTCATTCTTGGTACAACACCATAAGCCAATAACCTACTATTAGATCTCACACTTCATCAGATATTCGATACTAGCACACCATGGCCTAATGATCTTCTCCTCCTTTTATAGTTTGTATGCCTTTCTCAATACCATGGACCAAAACCACTTAGGATCGATACCTTGGACCAAATACCTAGGGTCAATACCTCAAACCTGATACCTTGGACCAATACCATGGCTCAAAATACCATGGACCAAATATTTCAGACCAAAAACTTAGTTTTCCAAGGTATACATGCTTTTCCTTTTGTGAAAGTGTGTGTATACGTATACGCGACTTGTATGCAGTGAACCCACGTGTATACATGGCTTGGCCAATGGTGAACTTGTGTATACCTCTCTTTCTTCATTTTGTGAAGTCTGATATGTAACTCTGTGCTGTTAACCTACTGTACTGTGATCTGTCATCTGAGTGAGTTTCCATCAAGGACAACACCTATGTCATAATGCCAACAGAGGGTTCCTAGGCCCTTTTGTTACAATAAGTTTCCCATTAGTCCTTGACATGGGGGGTAGCCTTAAGCAGTGAAAAAGTAACATTTTCCCTATCAAAGAAACTATGGACTGAAAAATAACCTTATGGTAGACTTAACGATTTATCTACAACATCTACATCTATTTGAATTTTAATTATGGGGATATCGAAGTTAAGTTGTACCTTGAAGGAGTTTACACCTCCGAAGAGACTGTTTGATAAATATGTGTCACCTGTTGGCATCTACCGAAGGATTCATGCAAATTTGTCCATCATCTCATTCCTTTTCTGCTCGAGGGCTTATTCGAGTAACAATTTTATAGGATCTCCTACTCTCTCATTTTTCTTTTCTTCTGCCATGGGAGGTCATCTATGTCAGTGAGGACAATCTTGCAAGGGCTCAACCTGTTCAAGTCAGAACTTCTTATACCCTGACCTCATTGGGGACATGCACAGGAAACAAAATAAAGAGAAGACCACTCTAATAACACTGATCTATATTTATGAAGGAATGAAATGAATACAAATTTAAACAGAACACAAAGATACAATGAAAGTACCTAAATTCAATTAATTAATAACAAGTAATGAAAATTGTTTACATGCAGAATGGAATAAAATAGCTTGGGTGATGGTAGATTATCTCTGAGAAGAGATGTGTTGGATACATGACTTTTCAATTGTGTTACAGTGAATGTTGAGGAATGACAACAATAAATTCCAGTTTAATTTGTCCTTGAATTAAACTGTGAATTAAATTTGAATTCTATTCTCATAGAAACTTAAAATAGTTAAACTAAGTTTATTAAACTTAGTTAGGAAATTCTAGTTGGAAGTCATGTATATGTTCTCCCTACTTTGTAGGAGTCCAGTGTGAGTTGTAAAATAGAAGATTTAGTTTCATGAGTTAGTTTAGTTGAATTAGTTCTCAAAATGATTGAGAGAACTATTAGTGAGTTAACAATCAGTGGTGACACTAATGAACTCCACCAGTGCTACTCTAGTTAACTGAATATTTACTCATCAGAAACTCATGCATGTCAATTATGAGAAAGACCCAGTTGAGACTAGAGTGCAGGGATAGTGTACTATTTGTTTTAGATTTTTTTGAGTTGCACTGATAGTGCATACAATCAGGAACTGATCCTTGTGGGATTGTGTTATTTTTAGAGGCTTTATTTCCCTTTAAATACAAGTTATCCTTCATAGGAATTACACATTGGAATAGAGACTTGGAGAGCTTGTGAAGAGGCTAATATTTGGCCTTGAGCTTGTTTATGAGTTGGAGATTGAATTTGTTGAGTGATGGGATTGTTCTATAGAGAACATGCATTGTAATTTCATCTTGATTTTCCAGATTAGTACAAAATAGATAGTGGGGTTTTGAGTTGTGGCTTTCCTTGGATATTTATTGTGTTATGTGCCTTTGATTCTCTTCCTTTATTTATTATTGTTTGCTCAATATTTATGGGCTTTTTCTATAAAGAGTAGAAGTAGAGTCTTGTCTCTTGCTTTAGCAAATTGCATTAGCTTGTGAATCTACAGGATTTTCTACATGGTATCGGGGAAATATTGTTTTTTGGGTTGAGAGTTTGCAGGGAATATCTAAAAATTTATGTGAAAATTTTTTAGAAACAAATAGCAGGTCTGCATTCCTTGGGAAAATATACCCAAATTCAAAAAAACAATCGATCGAATCGGAGTTCGGATGAGGGAGATGTCACTGATTTAAAATCAGTCTCTAGAGGAGATTTCGAAGTTTTGAGTTTCTGGGTTATAGGTGAAAGTTGAATATGCAGACATACTTCAGGATCGACAGATGGTGTTCCATGGGTTGAGGCTTGAGTATGCCTTGGAAGTCAGCTTGAATTCCATAGCCTAGAGGGACAGGATGGAGGCTGTGCTAGAGGACAATGGCTTGAAGGAATTTGTTGAACAAGAAATTTCTAAGACAATAACTACTGATGTACAAAACTTTGTCGAGTGGAAGAAGTGTGTGGCAAAGGCAAGGCGAATAATCCTTAAGGAAGTTCAAGATAATATTGTCTCGAGTCTCCATGGAAAGGAAACCCCAAATGTTATGTGGAAAACATTGACGGACTTGTATCCGAATAGCAGTGATCAAAGGAAGTTGGCACTGAAGGATAAACTTCATAAAATCAAGATGGAGAAAGGTGAGACGATTCCAAATTATTTGACCAAGTTCACTCAATGTCAGGATGAACTTGGAAGTGTTGGAATCACTATTTACGAGGAGGATATGGTGAGTTGAGCCTTGCTTTTCTTGGACTCCCAAATAGTTGGCATAGTTATCAGGACTCTGTCAATGGTCGAGAGAAGCTGCCAGATTGGGAATGACTATGGTTGGATTTAATGCAGGATGAGATAAGGAGGAACACTAAGGATGGCTCTTCATCAAAGACTGATGATGAAGAGAACTATGCCTTAGCGATTAAGGCGAGGAAGGGGAATGGTAAAATTTCTCGTTCCAAATCAGATTCTTATCATGGAGGTAAGAAGAAAGGCATGACAAAAGTTAAATTATTTCATTGTCACAAGATGGGTCACTTTGCTACAAATTATCCATTGAAGAAGTCCAAGGATAAGTCCTCAGGAGGAGCGAGGGGTGGTGCTTTGGCCTCCCAATTCAAATTGGAATTTTTCCTCATTACATGCATGGTGTCTTAAATGATGGGAAGTGTCTGGTACTTAGAAAATGGAGATTCTACCCACATCACTGGTGACAAAGAGTTATTCAGTGAACTCGAGGAGAAAGATCTCAAGATTCATATCGAGATGGGTGATGACGGTAAGTATAGTGTTATTGGTGTGGGCACTATTAATTTTTGGGCACTATTATTTTTTTGGTGTTGTGACCAAAGATGCACGGAAGAATCTTGAGTCAACAACAGAGTTAGGGATCTTTGTGGGGTATATTGATACACCCCACAACTATCAGGTGTACATGCTGACCAGTCACATGACAGTGGTTTGCAGGGATATTAGGTTCGACAAGGAGAAGGCCATGAGAGTATCCCTTGAGAGGGAGCTTGAGCTACATGCGAATGAGGAGATTTTAGCTCCTAAGGTTGAGGGACCTTAGATTGATGTGGATCAGCCACATGCAGAGGTTCAGAGAGTGGAGACATCCACTCAAGCAAAGTCTTCCAGAGAGGGAAGAAAGCGCACTAGAGAGGTTGCCATATTGTTGAATGATACATGGGAGAATGTGGGAGCACCCTCTTCTCAGTGCAGATAGAGGAGGTCACCAAGGAGGTACACTAGATACATGGCACTTATAGGTGCATGTGTTGTGACAAAGACATCTTCCTTTCAGGAAGCAGTGTAGCAATTGGTTTGGGTCGATGCGATGGTGGAGGAGTATGACTCCATAGTTTGAAACCGTGTTTGGGATGTGGTCTCGAGACCATAGGACAAGTCAGTTGTGAGCTCCTGTTGGCTTTATAAGGTAAAGGAAGCTACAAATGGTAGTGTGGAAAAATATAAGGCCATATTTGTGGCTTGTGGCTTTTCACAGGTAGAGGGGATTGACTATGATGAGACCTTTGCTCCTGTTGCAAGGTACTCATCAATCAAATCTATTTTGGCACTATCAGCACAAATGGGTTGGAAGATCCATTAGATGGATGTGAAGATTGCCTTCCTCCATGGCATGATTAAGGAAGAAGTGTACATAGAGCAGCCTAAAGTTTTTGAAACCTTGGACCATGAGTCGCATGTGTGCCGACTTAAGAAATCATTGTATGGGTTGAAGCAAGCACCTTGTGCTTGGTACACCAAGATAGATAGCTACTTCACTGGGTTGGGCTTCATGAAGAGTGAAGTGGATGTGAACCAATATCACATAGTGGTGGATGGTAAGTTTTTGATCATTGTACTTTATATAGATGATCTCATACTAACAGGTGATGAGAAGATCATCAAATCTTGCAAGGAGGACCTTGCAAGAGAGTTTGAGATAAATGACATGGGGCTCACGCATTACTTTCTTGGCATGGAGGTATGGCAGGGAGATGGGGAGTTGTTTGTATCTCAGGGAAAGTATGCCAAAGAGATACTCAGGAGATTCCACATGGAGAGTAGTAAACCCATGGAGACTCCTCTAGTTAGTAATTGGAGGAAGGAGGATGCTACTTCAGGGGAAGTAGTGGAAGCTATTTTTTATAGGCAGCTTGTGGGTTCACTCATGTACTTGGTGAACACACAACCGGATATGTGCTATGCAGTTAACCAGCATAGTTAAGTGATGATTAAGCCTACCGAGCTATATTGGAAGGTGGCAAAGCATGTATTGAGATACCTTAGAGGCACTACCTAGTTTTGGTCATGGTATAGATGGACAGAGGGAGTAAAGCTTCAATGCTTCACTGATGCAGATTGGGTAGGGAGTCCATCCGATAGGAAGAGAACATCAAGAAGGATATTTAGTATTGGGTCAATAGTAGTTTCTTGGTACAACAGGAAACAAAGATCAATTTCACTTAGTTCAACGGAGGCATAGTACATGGTTTCAAGTCAAGCAACATGTGAGGTTATCTGGATGAGGAAGATCCCGGTTGGTTTGTTTGGTCAACAGATGGATCTGATAGTGATTTATTGTGATAATTAGAGTTGTATCAAACTCTCTGAAAATCTAGTCTTTCATGATTGGTCTAAGCATATTGATATCCGGTATCATCATCTCAAAGTTTGTGTATTGAGGCAGATCATGTTGTTAAATTACATTCCCATGAAGGAGAAAGATGCTGACATCCTGACAAAGGCATTGTCAAGATGTAAATTCAAGTTTCACAGAGACATGATCGGGGTAGTTGATAATCCCTTTCTTGTTGAGAGGAAGTGTTGAGAAATGGAAACAAGAAATTTCGGTTTAATTTGTCCTTGAATTAAACTGTGAATTAAATTCGAATTTTATTCTCATAGAAAGTTAAAATACTTAAATTAAGTTTATTAAACTTACTTACACTACAAGAAAAAAGGTCATTAGTGAGGGTCATGCTTGTGACGGACCTTTAAGGTTCGTCACCAATGTCGCATTTGGTGACGGTCTTTAAAAAAGCATTGTTGTAAGTGTATATAGTGATGGTCCTTTACGGTTTGTCACCAAATCCAGTTTCAATGAAACTTTTGGTGAGGGTCGTTAAAGGCTCATCACTAATTCTCTCTTTGGTGACACTTTTGGTGAGGGTCGTTAAAGGCCCATCACTAATTCTCTCTTTGGTGACACTTCGAGTGACGATATTTTATTGACCCTCACCAATGCTCTTTTTGGTTACTTTTGGTGACGGTCAAAAAATGTTCGTCATAATTGATCATTTCAATGAGTTTTTGATGACACTATGTGTTAGTGCCTAAATCTACCTCAGGTTAAGAAAGGTAGGATCTAGGGTAACATCAAACCAAGCTTAACCTGGTAGCTAGCCCTACCAGGACGAGAGAGGGCTCTCTCCTTGTCAATCTCAGTAAAATATGATCAATGAGGCTTGAGATGACTAATGTAAAGACTAATTTTAGGCTAGGTATGTGTTCAGAAGAGTTTGATTTAATTTGATGATGTTTTGTTGGCTTAAATGTGAAAGGCAGATTTGGGTCCGAGAATGAGGCTCAATTTTGTAGAGATCTCTATGGGGCGAGGTAGGCAAATGGTTTGGTACTTCAAATTGAGTGAGATGGAGAGCTTTTAGATTGGTGAGGAGTTGAAGAGGGCATGAAAGTCTCAAGGATCCCCTTCAAACAGCTGAAAACATAAATAACTAAACAAAACCCTAGGTAGAGCACTGCAATTCAATGAATTCTACCTTTATCCTTGTTTCATTTAGTTTGTGACGAACAGAGAGAGATAATGGCATACATAAAACACATGTAAACTTGCAATTACAGAAGGAAACACAATACCAAATCAATTTTCCACAAGAATCCCATAAAGTGATGCAAACCTTGGTCTATTCCTTTGCCAAACTGCTAAAATGAGTGTACAATAAAGCTCCAAGCTTTCCCAAAAGTCCAACCTTTGCCAATGACTGAAAAACTAGTAGATATAGGAAATAAAAAACTCATCCTAGCCTTTAGGGGTTGATATGATAAGTTTAAGAGCTGTTTCCACAAGATCTAAACTGAGAACTAAAAAGTAGGCAGTGGAACAGCTTGCCTCTCAAAACTAGGAAACTGATTCATTCAGTTACAAACTACCTTTTCATGGATGAATCTACCTATATGAGTGAAAATTTAACATATTTATATCAAAATCCATAAAGTCACATCACATTACAACATAATTTTGACTATTAGAAAGAGAAAAGTCAAACTGTGAAGAAACTAGGTGAAAAAATAGAGTTTTTTGACCAAAATGACAAAATTTCATCCTGTGTGTCGCGCTCCTGATCCTATGCGCCACGCTACTTTGGAGCTGGTTTTGGAGGCCTTCTTGTGCACCATATTTGCTCCAAGTGGGCTTGTTGGAAAGGTCTACCTGGCTAATTTCCAGAACAAGTGGAATTTCTAAATTGGGCCTCCATTTTCCCCTCCAAACATGAGTTCTCCCAACACTTCTTTTTGTGTGGCCAAAAAGGGGCAGAAAGGTCATTTTTGAGGTGTTTTTGACCATTTTGGAAGCTCAAAACCTGTCCAGATTTCTTGGCCATGTGAGGGAATTCATATTTTTCCATAAGGAATCCAAAAATTCTTAGTTTTCCTCAAAAGTAGGTCTCTAGCAAAAGTGCACGCCAGGTGGTGCGGCACACCAAACGGAAAAACCTGTTTTTTTAGGCCAAAATTTCAAAATTTGCAAAAATTTTCAAATTTGGGCTGAGTGTCCATCATCAAGTGCTGTATTGGGCTAAGGAATCCTCAGCCAAGATCTGGAGTCTATCTTGCTCTTTTCACTTCCTTAATGCTTTCTTCAACTTGGCCTTCAAAATCCTGATTCTTGCTTTGCACACTTTGTTTCTCGCCAAGTAGTGGTAGGCCATGTGCCTCAACATCTTTTTCTCCCTGTTGGCCTTCTCTAGCATCTTTTCCAGGTGGATATTTTCCCTCTCAAGCCAAGATTCATGATCAGCATCAATTTCTTGTTCACGTGGTGTTAGCTTGATTTTCCTCCTCTTGGCAGCTTGCCTGTTTTCTCGTATGTTTTGTAGCTCCATGATGGTTTGCTGATCCTCTAGTTGTTTGTTTCTTTGCTCCAAATATTTGATTATCCATTTGGCTCTTTCCGAGTTGAGAGACAAATCATGAATGTTAGCTTGTTGTTCCTGAATGATCTCCTTGAGCTTTGAGCTTTGGGAGCCCAAATCAGTGTCATCATCCTGAATAAGAATGAAATCTATCTCTTGTTCTCCTAAAGGCCCCTCATCATGTAATGGCTACTTACCCTTGTCATGTACCTACTTTGTTGTTGAAGGAAACGAGACCCCTTCCACCCCTAGTGGAGATAGTACTCGTTTTGCTGCTACAAACAATCTCCTTATGCCCTTTTGGTATGTAACAAACACTGGCACATTGGTGGTCTATGTCTCATGCACCTCCTACTGATGTGAAGGCTCTCTTGCCTCATGAAAAACTGATGGGGGTACTTGAGGACTTGTAAAGACCTCATGTGCAATGAAATCCTCCCATGATATATTTAGTAAACCAAGCTGATGCAAGACCACAATTTTGATGAGTGCAAAGTGATAGATGTTGTTATACTGCTGATGAGGAGGCTTCCTTTGAACCAAGGTAGTCATATTCTCAATATTCTGGCAAATAAAATAGGGGAGATTCATCATTCTCACCCTAGTGAAGTGCATCAACACTTTGATGTGGTAAGCATACAGGCGAGAAAATCTGCCTTCATAGCTGAAATATTTAACTGTGAGTTTCATTAAGGGTGCATATGTGTCCTGAAGGAACTTGAAAGGGAAAACTCTGCCAATCTACCTCGGAAACTAGCCTTGATGTAAGGCTCATAATGATCTATGTCAACAAACTGCCCCTTATTCCATTGCTCACCTACATTTGGAATACCGGTTGCTTGAGAAATAGTCTCAGGTGTCAAGGTGAATGTCACACCTGCCAAAGTGACTTGGCCATTATGAAGATGGAGCTCAAATAGTCTGGCCAGCTCATTGTGGTATTTAAATCTTGCCACCATCTCACAAAATTGAAAACAAGATTGGAGTTGGAAGCATGTGATAGCAAGAGGATAGGGCAACAACTCAGTAAGTGAAGTAGGCTCCTCCCGGTTCTTTTTTTCCACTCTTATGAGGCCTCCTTGGTACATGCATTTCTTTAGAACAATCACTGACTGTTTCCTCATTTCTGTCATAGGAAGAATCTGACTCCATGTTTGCCAATGTTTGAGTTTTTCTAAGATGAGTATGAAGAGATTTTATGGTGTCAATAGGTTTTTGTTGCCAAAGATATGAATGTATGAGGGATTGTGGAGGGAATATGTCTGAGGGGTTTGGGAATGTCGCTGACAGGTTTTTGGGGAAATGAAAGAGTTTAGGGAATAATATTTAGGCTTGGGAATAACAATTAGGGTTTGGGGATATTTGACTAGGGTTTGGGATAGCAGGATTAGGGATTTAGGATTAATAGTTTTAGGGATATGGGGATTAGGGAGTGGGTAATATAAATGAAAAGGGAGGGAGAAAATGGAAGTGGGGGAGTGAGGGAATGAGGGAGTGAAATTAGCAACAAAATATGCAGTGTAAACCCTATGCAATTTTTTTTAACAAGAAATACAAGGAGGTAGGATTTCAATTTTTTACTATTAAATCACCATAAATACCAAGATAAACTCATTCATTGGCGATGAGGGAACATTAACTTACTTGGACAATTGAGGATTTAGCAACTTTGTAAGTTTGGAAGATGCTGTGAGTGATTTCAAGCCTTATAGTTCTGTGCGCCGCGCCACCTCACAGGTGCGCTGCGCTCATTCTATGTGCCTCGCCCATTGTAAAAATACATTGGGAAAACTACTAGGTGCACTGCGCTCTAACCCAGGTGCGCTGCGCCACTGATTTTCGCCCTTTAAACACAAAATCGCTCTTTTGGCTTTTGCAAATGGAAATTCACCTGCTCTCTTCACTTTGTGGACACAAATGAGCCTCATTTGTTTTGAAAAAACTTTATACAACCATGGCTTTTAATTTTTCATTCAAGAAAACCCACTCTTCTAATGTTTGGTCATTTCACTTCCTTTTAAAACTCTGTTTTGGCATTTTGCTTGGTTTTTTCCTTTGATGGACTAAATACTTTAGCAATTTGTCTCTTTTATAGGAACTGAAGTAGCAGAGGCTTGGCAAGGTGACCAGGGTTGCTTCTAAAATTATTACATATGAAAAAATGAAATTACATGAAATTTATTACATGAAACATATAAAAACTCAGTTTTTTTTCTCAAAACAGGGTTTTGAGTAAAAATCAATAACTGAGCATGTGATCATTGAAATTATTGTTGCTGAGACTTTATTTGACCTCCTCATGCGCTTGCTGACCATTATTAAGCGTTTCAAGACCATATTAACGAAACCCTAGACCTAATGAGACCTAAAACCATAAAAATGATTTTTGTAGATTTAAAGACAAAAAATGACTGCAAATGATTTAGATGAATGAAAATGGGCCAGCAGGTAAAGAAAATGAGGGAAAATGTATAATATGCCCCCACCATCAGATGATCCATGATCCTAATGGAATGCAGCTGATCAAATGAGATGCCTAACATGCAATGCAACAAGAGAATTTGATCACTAATGGAGGGATGAAGATACTGACACTAACACTATGTACCTGTTACTATATTTTTTTTCAAAATATAATGATTTAAGACCATTGTTGTGGAGTCTTTTTCATTATGTGTCCAAGGTCATAGTGGTTATAATAGCCAATCAATTTGTTAAGAAGTAATTAATGTGTATCATTTCCCTCAATTCATAAGAATATAGTCTTCCTATGAGTCAACACATGATTCATCTCTATTAGGTTTATTATATAGCAAATTTCCTTTAAATAAAGTTCCACTAGTGTGTGTAGGAACTATATTATTTAATACATAATCAAGCTCTGTCAATTCTATTAATGAGAGAGACCTAGCACTCCTCAACACTCATGGCACACCTTAACATGCTTTGGAACAATACACTAACATTCCTTGGCACCTCACATGTCTTGGAAAATTTGTGTACTTGGAACATCTTTGTACCTAGAACATCTTGCCATGAGTAGGACGCCAAAGGACATGTTGGCATGCCATAGCATAGCATATCAATCCCCTATCATGTGTTTGCATTCCCTGTAGTCCCTATCATGCCCTGGAACTCCTTGGCATAATATTGCATTGACAAAAATTAGCACTTGGCACACATTGGCACTTGGCATGTATTGGAACATATTATTAGTGTGCCTAGCATGCCCCTTTTGAAAAAGATAAAGTCTCGACTTATTAACCCTATTATGTGTTCATTTCCTTTCATTTTAGCTTGGTTATTCCTTTTGTTGCCTTGAAAATCCTTGACGCATATTGGCATACTTTGGCACCTTGCACATCCTAGCATGTCTTAGCACCTGGAATGCCTTGGCACTATTTGGCACATGTTAGCACACCCCGGAACTACCTAGCACACTCTAGCACTTCTTGACATTCATTGATATTCCCTGGAATGCCTTACCCATTCTTAGAAAAGCTTGTCACTCCCTCCTTGGCATGACAACTAGCACTGATTGACACTCCCCGACACACCCTCATTTTCATTCACATCCATGCATTTTGACCTAGTGCTCCCTTGTGTTGTCCTAGTACTCCCTAACACTCCTTAGCATGCATTGGCACTCTCTAGCACACCTTAGCACTCATAAGTGAAGAATGAAACTTGTAACCAATGTTATCAGACTCGGAATAGACAATAAATTGTCGAGGAAAAATAGCTAAGAGTTTTGATCAGATTAGGGAAAAATCGGAAAGAAATCGGAAAAAAAATCAGTGAATTCAATAAATAAAAATATACACATATATTGAATTAAAAAAAAAAAAACAACAACATTTTTCATTGATATTCAATAAAGTCATGTCCAAACAATTCATAATATCAATAGATGTCCAAAATATCATGAATGAATAAGCATCTCATTTATGTTATGAGTCCAAACATGATCCAAAGTACTGAGTCATGACTCCTAACTAGTGACTACATAGAACTAGAAGCAACTTCTTCTAAAAGTTAACAAACAACTTCATACTAATTAGAAAAAATTAGTAACTAAGAGTCTAAGACTCTTAAGAGTGAGAACTAGAAGTGATTCCTCCCACTCCTCTGCTTGCTTGACTCTCAAAGTTCTTCAAGTCATGTAGGCTTAAAAGAAAAGCCTCCCCTAATTGGACCCAATCTGCTGCATTTGTAGTTTGAAAATCTATCTCTACAAGGTATATTGGTGAATGATCCAAACCTATCATTATCATGAGACATTGAAATGTGAATTTAAGTTTTACTTTGAACTTTAAAGCTTAAACTTTAAATTCCAAATCAAATTATGAAACCTTCAAATTCAATCTCTCACCTAGTATTTTCTTGTTGCGAAGTTGTAGATTGTAATGGAAAAATACCAGGTCATTTAAGTGCTTTTGTGTCAATCGGTTGTGATTCTTAGAATGTATTTTCTCAAACATGCTCTAGTTGCACTCACAACCTCAAGCACTACATGCTTGGTTTAAGATTTGAATGGCAAATCTCTTCAAATCTGGCGTATCACTACAAAAGTTTTTCCACCAAAGACCTAGCAAGTGGCAAGAGTTCGTGAGTAGACGCACTAAATACTAAATAGTAAAAAATTAAAAAGACAACAAAATTTAATAAAACATTTAACATACAAAATAAAGTTTAAACAAATTTCATGAACTTATAAAGCCTTCAAGCCTCAAAAGGTACCTGGCAACACCTTAGACCTTTCTCGTATAACACTGGTATAGGGAAATAATTTAGGTGGTTCTCTATAATCCTATAGTTGGGAAAATACACGACTTTGAAATTCTGGATCAGGGAAGCACCTTTCCATGCATGTCATAAGTCCTCTGTGAACCTCCCCATCCTCATTAAATTTGCTCTTATCGTAAAAATACTATGGGTTTAAGAGGTACCTAGCAGCATGTAAGGGGGAATGAAATTTCCTATTCCAATGTGCATCAATAATGTGCCAAAGAGGCATATACTTTGCCTCCTCATCCCCATATCTTCTTTTGATGGCTTCCTTTGCGAGATCCATTGCCTCATAAATTTAACCCATAACGGGTTTGTCACCATCAACCATCCTGAAAGTTCAAGCTTTCAAATTTAAATTAATATGAAACATTGAAAATAAAAAGAAGCTTGAAATGAAATTTAAAACATGAAAATTTTAAAAGACTTGAAGTACCTGAGAACTCTAACAAGGGACTACATCAAAACAATAATCTCTTCGACATCTTTCTAGAAACCATCATTAAACACAAATGCAACAACTTCAATGCCTTCAAGGGTCTTAGAATGTTTAGATGCCATCCACTTAGGTCCCAAGGACATCCTCTTCAGATTTATCTCTTGCTCAACCACAAATTGATAAGATATGAAATTTGTTGCAAATCTAGTCACTGCAGGTCGAACAATTTATTTACCTTCAGTGTATTTTCTCATGGTGTTTAGGACAATAATGTGCTTGTATAGGTATTTGGTTATGGATTTTTCCTTCTCCACAACTTCATGTATCCAATGAAGCTTACCAATGTCCTCAAGCATTAAATCTATACAATGGGCAACACAATAGGTCCAAAAAATAGTGGGGTGCCTAATCTCAAAAAGTCTACCAGCAGCCATATAATTAGCTGCATTGTCAGTGAAAATTTGTATAACATGTTATTCTCCCACTTCTTGAACAACTTCCTCCATCATTTCACAAATAAGTTGTGCAGTCTTAACCTTGTCTGAGGCATCCACTGATTTGAGAAACATTGTACCTACTGGACAAGATATAAGGAGATTTATTAATCTGATCTATCCATCCTATTATCACTCAAAAATTTTCCTTAGAAGTTTTGGAAGAAGAGAAGGCTTCAAGGTAACCAGAAACCAACTTTTAATCATAGGTTCTAGCCAACCTATGGCTTAGAGAGGGCTCTCTATATAATTTAGCTATGTTTGGTTAGATATTAGGCTAGTTCTAGAGTTCAAGGGGGTTTTTGATTTGTATGAAGATTTGGTGGTGGAATCCTTAAAACAGGCAGATAGGTTGATGCCTTTAGGCCATTGGGATATGGAGTCAAAGAAGGGGCAACAAAGCTGGAGTTAACTCACTAAAGGGAATGTTCAAGGGGCAAGATAGCAAAGTGAAGTACAAGTCCTTGGACTAACTGGTGAAATGAGTCTTAACAGAGGTGAGAGGGCAATCAAGAATCCTCAGACTGAGGCTAAGATGGGGGAACAACAGTGAATCATGAGTAAAGGGTAATTAAGAATCCTTTACTATAGAGCAGAGGAGAAACTACGAAAGTTGAGTAGTTAAGAATTCCCCAGCTAAGATAGTTTAAGAGAAAACATTAAGAATGTATAACAGTAAGATGGAGTGCAGTTAAGAAAATTCTGAAATAATATTCAAGCTTAAAAATTTTGGCTTCTGAAACATTTAAGATTATGAAACAAATTTAAGAGAGATAAAATAACACAAGAAAATTACTCATTTGTACTCCACTTTACACATGAATCCCTTGAAATATCTGATCTTTATTCATCAATCTAGCATGTTGGCCTAGTTAGTGACACAAAAGCTTTAAAGTCTTTGAACAAAATTCTATTGGAAGTATAAGAATCCCCCCTACATACTTCGATTTATGAAGTATTTATACAAAATGTTTTTACAAAATATCCCAAACTAACTTGGGAATTAATCTAGGAAATTCAAAATATCTTCTCGCAGGAAGATAGAGACAACTATTGAATTGTTTTCTTGCGGTTACTTTTATTGTGGTTTAGCTAGAAGTTTATGGTTGCTATGATCTGTGCTAGCCAAAGGTTGTTGTCTTCTATAGTGATACTCTTTGACCCTGTAACCTTTGATTCTGATGCCCTTTTACGTCGTTGACTGTGTGTTTGACCTTTAACTGTGTTCTGCTATAGTAAGTTAGTCAATTTTTCCCATTCTTGATCTGTTGGTAACTGGATACTTAGCATTCTCTGGTAAGTTTCATCTTCCTCAGTGTATTTGGAAAATGAAGGCTTATTTACAAGTAGATGTTTTACCTCATGCTGGAGGTAAAATAGATTTTCAAAAGCACTATACAGTACCTTTCCTGTTGGTACTCCTGAAATCTGTGAAGTAGCCACTTGCACTCTTGCTACATCCTTGAGTTTTTCATTGTAATCTCCTTGTTCCATAAGTTTATCATGAATGACTAAGGAATTAGGTAATCCCTTTTCCTTTAGCTTATCAAAATTAGCCATGAACCTGTCAATGGATACTTGCATTTCCTTGCTCTTTTCCTCTAACGTATGCATAAGGTCCGTCTTGGTGAGGACTTTCTTTACCTCCAGAATAGTAGCAACCCTGTCTTCAATTTCCAGTTCATGTAGTTGGTACTTGTTCTTTGAATTTAAGATCTGGATGAGCCTGGTAGCATCTCTAGGTCTTTTGCCTAATTCTATCTTTACTTTCTCAATAGCCTCTATTATTAATCTTATGAGATCAATTTGCTCAAATATGACTTGTATGGATGGCCAAATATCATTGACAGAGTCAATGATATTGGCCCACAATTTTTCCTTGGCTTCTCCAAGTGGCTCCTTTAGTGTCAAGTATCTTTCCATTAACTCGAGCTTTTTCTTTATCCTTGCAGCCTTATGTTCCTCCTCTTTCTGCATAATCTTGACAAGATTATAGTCTGTTTCTAAGCTTGCCACTTGTTCCTTTAGCTTGTTTATCTCATTTGTATGAATAGACATTTCTTCCATGGCATGAGCAAGCTTGGTTGCTTCATCTGTTGTTGTACCTGTTGTTGTTGTAGAAGCTGCTGATGTAGATGTTGCAGTGGTGATGGGCAAGGCAGTGACTATAGGAGTTTTTGGAGCCAATGTGGCTGCCAATGTATATGGTACTATAGTAGCCACTGTAGGGATTATAGTTGATGGTGTGGTCCCTACTTCACCTTGCTTCAATTGGATTAAGGCATCCAATTCCTTCTCCATGCTCCTCAACTGATCATTCAACTTGAGGACTAAATCCATTAAGTCCTCATGCTGAGTTTGAGATTGTAACACCTCCTGTGCTTATGGATGGTGCAAGGAGTGTATCTTTAGTTGCTTCTTCAGTGAAGCAATGTCCTTGTTCTTTTGTTTTATTAACTCCTCTGTTGCTTTGATATCTTTGGGATCATGTCCCATCTCTATGATCAAGTCTTCCAAAGACTTGATTCTGTTATCCTTGGCTTGTGTTGAAGCCTGTTCAAGCTGATACTGAGCTGAGATGTTGTTTAGGGAACTTTGCAGTTGATGAACAACTATGGACTTCCCTGTCAGGGTGGAGCAGATCATTTCTCCAGCCTGCTTGTGAAACTCTATTTGGTCCACAGGGTGAATATCCTTGGCCAACACCTCAAAATCAACTTTCTTATAGTCAGTGGGTGCCTTTGGTTGCTGCATAGTTGGTTGAATGAAGGACACCTGCATCTTCCCCTCTTTGATTTCAAAGGTTGACATAATCTACTTTGACATGGAGTAGAGAGTTTGAAAAGATGCGCATATGTCTTAGTTTTCAACCTTTCATTCCTCATTTTTATCTCTTTGAAAATGTATTTGATACTTTTATCCTAGTCTACTGGCCTACTAAAGGATGAGGTCTCTACACTCATCTGTCTCTATATCATCTGGGTTCCTGAGGATGATGGGGGTTTTGTTTCCTCTAAAGGAACAATACCTTTACTCCTTTCTAGCATAGAATCAATTATTTCAATTGAGACATCGGTGTCTTCCTGCTCTGACACAGGATTGAGTCTAGACCTTTTGCTTTGGCCTCTTTCATATTGAACATTGAAGGCTTGTGTCCCTGAACTTGATCCTTCCTCCCTGCCCCTTTTGGGATTTTTCTCCTCATTCAAAGGAGTCTGCATGATAAGGGGAGTGCTCATTGTCCCTTCCTGAGGTGGTATCTATAGAAATCAATTTTCATCAAGTTGCTTTTCTAGATCTAATAATGTGTTTTCCACATCAACTTCAGTATTGTCCCTGTCCTCTAAAGTGTTTTCCAACCATTGCAATGGGTTGGCATACTTTCCTATCTAAGGGATGCGGTGATGGATATAGGGAGCCATCTTGTTTTCTACCTTCTTTTGTAGATGAAATCCAAGGGGTCATATCTCCATATGAAGCTTTGTTTTAATTTTAATCTCTGAAGGATCAGGTCTACCTCCTTCCTAGCTTCTCTGCTATTACAAATAAAAGGACCCAATTGGTCTTTGATCTTGAGTTGGGGTTTCTTTTTGGCTGAGACAAAGTTTACCTCATCTAAATTTATTATCTACCTGTAGTACTCTAGGGCAAATAATCTCATTGGGAGGTATTTAGGTAGTTTGTATGGGGCAAGATGGCACCAATAAATCCCGATTTCAGTGTGGTTTTGGTACAAGTACCAATCTCCCACCTGATGATTGATGTTTAGATGAAGGACTCTCTTGATCTCAGAACTGATTCTTGGTGGAGGGGTTCCACTAAGCATGGTCATCATAGGATGGACAAAGGAATCTATGAATTCGTTGTATGAATAGGGGGAGGAATACTGATGAGTCAATGGGGTCTAGAAGATGACTGATCTTGGTTGGCCCTTGGTGTCCAACTTTTGCAAGGCATGCGGGAATTTATCTACTTGGAAGTAGAGGAACATGTGGTATAGTACTGAGGAGTACTTGAAAACCCTTTCATTTCCCATTCTTGTGAACTGCTCATGCATTGTTTCAACTATGAATGTGGCAAAGTCATAAATAGTTGCAGGAGCTTGTCCTGGGGTATAGATAGACATGAAAGCCAGGATGATTTCATCAATGTACTCACTTGTGGAGTAGCCCAAAACACAAGATATCATGGATACAATATTTCAGCCCCAAGGAGAAAATATAGTTGCTACATATGGAGGGGTGCCTTTGGGGGTATACTTCTCTTCTATGATGAAGGTTTGGATCAATTGGGCCAATATTGCAAAGTTGAGTTTGGGATATAAGTCTAACAGGTCTCCAATTGAGAGGGGAGTTAGGTTTGGCCCTGGTTGGAGCTGCAACATCTCATTGATGGACTTAGGAGTGATGGTGAAAAGGACTTTCTGGTCAGGAGACATGATGGTTCTATGACTGGGGACGTAGCAAGAATAGCACTATGTACAATTTCACGAAAAATGTGGACTCGAGGGATTTGTTACTTGGGCAATTTGACTCCCAAAGGCCAATTTCATCAGCATGGTTCATGAACTTGTCCCTACTTTGGCAATGTATTTTGAGTAGGAGCTCTATGACAGTGGTATCTTTTATATGGAAATCTCTATCAACTAAGGGAAGGTGGTCCAGGTCCAAATGGGGTGTGGAGATGGGTCTCACGTTCAACGCAATAGGGGCAGCCATAATTTGGTTCTTGTGGACTCGAATTAGGCTTGCTTAATGTTGAATTCGGGTTTTCAGAGGTAGTTTAGCAATTTCGGGGTTTGAGTATTCAACAAGGTGCAGTATGGAGTCTATTGGAGTAATTTTGATTAAGTTTTAAGTTTAACAAAATACTTGATGACTGGTCTAACTTGAAATTGATAGGGCACTTGGTGAATTTAAGTTTAAATACCTGAAACTAAGGCAAATTGACTCCGAGCAGGGTAACTGGTAGCTACAATTAGTCGAAGGGTGCTTATGGAGGCTGCACGGTTGACTAGGTGGTTTGTGGCGTTCTCTAGAGTGAAATTTGCACATGGGTTGATGGCTTCAATGTTTTGTAGGTGTCGTGCATGCGTACAGAAGCTTGCAGGTGAAAATTCAGTGAAAAAAACATTTTTGGGGCTTTTTTGCTTTTATATGGAAAAAATGTTTTTTGGCGGGTACAGGTCAATAGTGACTAATTTGTCGCATAGCGGGGAGGCGGTAAGCGATTAATTTCGCATCGCTTATGGGCATTGGGTGGTATTTGGGAGGGGCCACTCAATTCCACTCGGTGACTGACACATCGCCAGGGAAGTCTCATGGAAAATAGCTTTTTCGGGCATGTATCGTTCGACGGATGATCCCACTCGAAATGGTTTCTGGGGTGTTGGATCTGGGCCTTCAGATCAGATGGTGGTTGGGGAGTAATTGCCCGCAGAGGTTAATAGGGGACCTGATGGGCACTTTAAATATGGCGGTATTGGGATTAATGGTGGATTAAGGCGGGATTAGGCCATCGGGGTTGTTAGCAGAGGGCCTAATCAGGGTTTTGCCTAACTTAATCCAAGATCGATTAGTTAGTGGGTTTTTGTCGGGTTTGATGTATCTTATAGTTTAAATTTAAACTAGGGTATAAGGATAAGTTTATATAGGAAATTAATATATACGGGAAAAGTGTTATTAATGGGAATTAATATACAATAGTTAGAAGTTAATATGAAAAACATAGGAAATGAATAGCGCTAAGAATAATGTATTTTTTGTGATTTGTTTGTTTTTCGCATATATGCATTATAACTTAGGCTAAAGTTTTTTTGTGGGTTTTTTATATGAAAGGGGAATTTACATGGGGGTGATTACTTTCCCTAGGCAAATAATGTTTTAACTTTAGAAAAAGGGGTTTTATTATGGAAATGAATGAAATGAAGGGGGGGTGAAGTTTCATGAGGGGAATTTGGTACTTTGTATCTATAAGTCATTGAGCCGAGGGTCTAGTCCCTCCAGAAGTAAGAGAAATGCTCTGAGCCCCTTTGACTTAGAGTTTTCAGTACTTAGAACTTTATTATGGGAAATTAGTTAAGTAAATAGGTAAAATGAATGGGGGAAGTTAATCAATTGACCTTGAAATCCATATTCATGCTTGATTGACCATTTACTTTTGAAATCTATGATGAGAGATGATAAATATGCTTTTTGCCCTATCATCACATTTCTGCGACCTTTCTTCTACTTACCCATCTACTTGTCCTACCATTTTTTCTTCACTTTATTAGGGTGCATTTAGACTAGCAAACCCTTATCAAAACATTTTCTTTTCTTTTCACAAAGAAAACTATCTAATTATATCACTATATCATCCAAGGGCTCAGATTAAACTGATGAGCTGCTTTTATTTTAGTCTACCTAATCTAATGATCTACCAAGATTAAACAATTTGGTAAGATTTTATTCTCTAACTATCAACATGAAATTTAAAGAATGGCCTAATCAAGATTAAATAGTTTGATTACCCTAGATTGTGGCATGAATCACAAGGTGCACACAATAATTATTTTGCATAAAGTAAATAGTAGTGGCATTTAGACTTGCACACTTTCATGGTCTCTTTTTGTTTTTTGGGGTTCATATTTTCAATTGTTTTTTTGGACCTTTTCTTTATTCTTTTAGTCCTTTAATTTTTCTTTTAGGACATACCCTCTTTTCATTTTTTATTTTTCAATATGGAAAACATTTGCAGAAAGCAAAGGTATGTACATATTACAAGGCTTAACCTTAGCCATTCAAAATTATGACTCATATTGGTATAGGAACCTAACACATCCATCACTCATGATTGTGCACCCTATTTCTACCCATGATGAATGAAACTCAGATAGCACAAGCATGTCATCTTCAACACTTTCTAATAGCAAATTTGTCCTAATGCTCTCTAATGAAGGAGCTTTGAACCCTGGACCTGCAACAACAACTGCATCAATCATGACTTGCCAATAAGGACTTAAGGCACAATGGAAAGGTATGTCAAAATAGTACCAAAAGTTAGCAATGGCCTTCCTTGCTTGAATATGGATTTTTTTTTCCAACAAGTGGTATCCAAGGTAGGTTGGGAACCGAGTTTTATGTGGGGAGAAAAAAAGGTGTTTATGTTTCCACCTCTAATATTAAATGTAGGAGGATTCATTTGGCCTTGAGTTTGACTTGGACTTGGAGGCATGTGTGGGAAACTTGGGAACTGCATTGAGGATTCAACAGAGGGAGATGACGATGGGGTAGTGGAAGAAAATTTGTCAACTCCAGGAGTTCCTATTTCTTTTTTTTGTTTTTCTTTCTTTTCATTATGCTGACTCAACATATCAATGGCCAAGGTTGCTTGGTGTTTGACATTTTCATCAACATTTTTGCAGAGACCTATATCATGGTTGGGTATTTGTACAAGGTGGTACTTGAATCTATAAATTCCTCCACTACATTTTTCTTTGCAAAATTTACAAGGGAGCTTAGGGTCTCCAAGAATCTTGTCACAATAAAACCAAGCAAAGTCCTTCTCCCTCAGCATTGTTGTTGTTTTGGACTTGTGTTTAAATTGTGGCTTCTATTTAGATTTAAAGTTGTGTCTTCTATTTAGTTTGGCTCCTGTAAAATACAATAAAAAATTAAAATTAAAAATGCCATATTTAACTTCGCAAAAAAGAGGGTTGGTTTTAAAGGATATGAGTTTTTGTTAAGGATCAAAGAGGAGTCTGTCCAACAAGCACATTTCGACCTAATATATCATTATGACCTTGAAACACAATTAGGTATATATGAGGAAATTCTACCTAAAGGAAATATTATCAACATATATTGCATAGTAATCTTGAATTTGGAAGTTCGTTTAGCATAAGACAACTGAACCAATACATCAATAACAGATTCTGGAAGAACAAAAATACCCAAAGTTGTGAATGCATGGTTAAAGCCTTTGAAGTCAGCAAGACATCGACCAAGGAAGGAATGCTTGATGACTTGGTCGATGGTTGGTATGAAACCATTTCTTAGTGCATTTTTAAAATCTATTTAAGCCCCATTTATAGGGTTGAAAAGTCATAACCAAAGGAATATGTTGAACATTCGATTACTGAACAGTGAAACTTGAAACTTGCCATTGAAACTTCAAGATAGTAATATACCTATTATTTAAGCCAAGTGCCAATGTACCTCGATTGTTGAATAATGAAGCAACTAAGCCTAAAGGTAACACATGTTGAAGGTGACGCGCGACTGCCTGAGGGTCAATATGGAGTATGGATAGAGCACACATTGGCGACTACCCGATATGGAGTCTGGACTTAGGCTCACCTTGGCGGTTCCCTGATATTGAGTCTGGACTATGTAATAGTGAGTAGTTATTGATTACTGAAGGTCTCGACGTATGAGTTTTGGGCCTGAGAAATGAGAAATAAATTTTGGAACGACTAGCATTTAGTTTTTAATAATGCAGTATACCTTAACTTGAAAAACTCGTGCTCGTCGAGTCAAGGTTGAAAATCGAATAAATTGGAATCAATCGTAGGAATCTACTTTAATCGGAAAGTCTCAAGTCAAACTTGCATTGACCGTGAGTTAAACTTGGTCAACATGAGTTTGACTCACAAATATTTAGATCGGATCATTTGGAGAGTGAGCAGATTCCGACTCGTGATTAATCAGATTGATCGGTGAGTCCTGTTTCACTGCTTGTAACTGAAATATGAACTGAAAATAGGAGATCTTACAATTGAAACTAATTGTGATTTTTCTAAATTGAAATTGGCCCATAGGCATCATTTCTATTTGTAGTTGGGCGTGTCAATGGAAGAGATTCATTTTAAATTAGGTTCATGGAGAAAATATTCAATGGAAGATGTTTGTTTTATTGTTATAAGAAGAATTTCGGCATAAATCACATAAAGAAAGACCTTTGTCGACGCGTTTCGAACCAACTAGTGTGGTTCATCGTCAGGACACGTTGAAAAGACAGATCTAGTCTAGCTTGTTAAATAGTTCAAGCAAAGATTCCAACAGCCAAAAAAGATTAACGGCTAATTTTTGACCCAAGGACCTTGTTAAATTATTATTATTCTTACTGTTATTATTATTCTTACTATTTATTATTTTATTTGTGGAAATAAGTTAAACTCAGTAAAA